>JAAAKO020033987.1:0-12966 GCA_010015015.2 Bolitophila cinerea | reverse complement strand
AAATAATATTGAAGATTTCAATTACATAATTTTATGTGTTCTATTATAATATTCTATTATGTAATATATTGTTTGAAAATTCCTAAATAATTAGGTCAATGAATTAAGTTTACGATTCTAAAATTTATTAACTCTAATTAAGCAAAGTCCACAGAGACGATCGTCGCTACTAATTGTTGAACGGTTCCAAAGCTTTAAAAAATTAAAATGTGCATTCATATATAAAAATGTTTGATTTTTTTTACAGTGCCTATTTATATCTCACGTGAGTGAGTGACTTTTTATACAGATAACATAGGTTCATAAAACGATAAAACCACACAATAACTGTATCAAAAAATGTAAAATAATCTGCGCATATAATAATTCAAGAAGTTATAGAGGTGTTGAGCAAATCTGGCATCCCGACCAGACAACCAAATCACTGCGTTGAAAAACTAATAAAAAATCAAAAGAACTGACTGTTTTAATGAAAAATATAACAAGAAATTCGGTAGCTCAGAAAAATAGAGAGCATTTGTATAAAGATGAGCTAGACAAACTTTTTGATATTACCCATGAAAACGCCATGAATTCGATTAAAATTGCGGCAGACAGAGAGTTTCTCATTGATCAAAGGGGCGAGCGATTGATTATTATGACTTTGATTGACAATAAGGTGAGAATACCACAAAACAATTTCTAAAACGATCCGAAGAATTAGGAGAAGGCCGCTAAAAGTAATTCATCAACTTCGGTAGTGCCAAGTCAAGAACTAGAACTTGATTCCATCTTCAGTAGCACTTCTTGTGCCGGTAGAAATTTAGAGGATTAGGATTTTGTTTTTGTTTTGCCAGAAAAACACAGAGTGTCAGTGACGTTGTGCCATCGACTAGTGATATATTAACACAATATGTTACAAGCGCTCTTGATTGTAACAACAAACCCAACCGAGAAGCTGTGCGAATGATTATTCCATAAGCTACCGCACTTGTTTGCAATCACGCTTTACTCCCAATCTCTCGAAGCTCAATTCGAAAAAAGGCAAGGACAGAATTCAATGCGAATTTAATAGAAACATTAGATCCGACTTTTACAGTTGTAACAATGGGATGGGAAGTTACTACAGGAACGGGAGCAAATATGTCCGATGTTGTTTTGGACACAATGGATTGGTGGAATGTCATACATCAAGTCTGAGCAATGAGTTTTAACACTACTTCCTCTAACACCGGTGCCAAGAACGGAGCGTGCCCTCTCTTAGAAGCAAAGACGGGCCAAGATCTTTTATGGCTTTCAAAAATATTTACACTTTGCTTTGGGCCGTCAAGATCTCCCGAGATTCCATTATTTACGAGTTTCAGAGATGTTTGAAATGTATTTACCATCGTATCCAAAATAATATTTATAAAAAAATGTATAAAGGAAACGATGCTAAATTATCAGTTTTATTTGTTAAATATTGTTAAATCCACAAAACAAAAACCAGTACAAATTAGCCACTTCACAACCTGTTGCACATTTTTTATGACTGGATGCGTATGCCATTTGAAATCACTATCGAAGAGTGTCCGCAATTTAATATAATGTTGCGAGAACAATTAGTAGATTTTAATGGATTCAAGCCTAAAAATGTTTTTTTTGACAAAAACGAAGCTTTTGGATAATGGCTACAAAAGAATATACAATATTCTTTATTTTTTATATTTATTTTTTCATATATATATTATTTTATGATAAACCGATTTGAACGATTTGTTAAAACGCAATATTTAGACTAAAAGTACCCTTTTGGACACAATTTAAACTTTAAGTTCAATTTTGGTTTATTAGTTATTATTATTATTACATAGTTTATGAAAGAGAAAGATTTTTACTGAAATATAGACTTTTTTATCTTATTTGCATTGGATGGGTCGCGAAATAAATATTATTTCAAAATGGAATCGCAAGACAAGAAGGTTGATAATCTCTGTCCTAGAGCGTAACTTATGGTACTTGTCTGATGAGCTAGTTGCATTTGCCTTGTTTTGCGATAAGCTCGCATAGTACGCGGTAAATATGCTAAACTATCCATGGAAACCACATTAGAAGACTTTGCATCGCAAAGAACTCTAAAAACTCTCTCATTTCTAGACATCAAGAACTCTTTCTTGCAATTACCTCCTGAGACGTGTGGTAAAAATTATGATTCAAGGCAAAATATCATAAAAAATGTGCATGTAGTTAACGATATTGAAGAAAGGGATGTAAAATTATTTTAAGATTAAAAAATTAAACTTGCTAAGAATGAGGAAGAAAAACAAGTTTTATTTCATGTAGTTGAGCAGAATAGAAAGATCATTTCTTCGGAAATATACAAAAAAGTTCTAACGAACTTAGTTAAGAAGAAAGTGTTGTAATTAATATTATTTTAAGTATTGCTTTGTTTCAAAATCAAATATTGTATTTCAGTTTTTAAATTATATTTTTTAATAAAAAAAATCTTTCGATACATAGTTTACATTTTTTATTTAATATTCTGTCTAGTATTTTAAAAGTTTTTTTTATAAAAATCAGATATTTTAAAGTCGGGGGTGCATCCCTTGTATATCTTATCTTAGATGCTGAAATTTTGAACACATAATAAGTATGTTAGGTGTAACAAGATAAGGGGGTGGCATGACTTCTATTTTGGACACCCCTTAGAAATAATCATTGTTTTATTATTTTATGATTTAATGTTTAAACCTGTCAAACAGATTGCAATCACTAATGACAATCATGGGTGTATTCATTTACATGCTAAAATTATTAGGTGTGATTTCTAATAGAAAGACAACCTATTTTTTAATGTTAAAACAATTATTAGAAAAATAAGAAAAAATACATTTACATTTCTTATTTAAAAAGCATAGTATATTGTTACAAGTATCTGCATCTAACATAAAACACATTTTGAGACTTGATCAAGGCTATACCCTAAACGAAATTTTATAAATTTTTATGATTTTATGATTTTTATGAATGATAATTTTAAAAGACTGACTAGAAAGGTGGCATTATGAATTTTAAGTAATTTTATGAATGACATTTCTGCTTTCAAGTTAACATAATATACAAGGAGACTCGGCTTTTTATTTACTTTAATATTTTTCCGTTTAATATTATCAAACAAATAGCAAAAATGTATTGAATGGATTTTTTAGGTTATTTCAAGGGCTCAATCGTACATAAAACGTTTTCAAATTGATAAAAACTATTTAGTTTTTATCCATTTATGAGTCTGTGACTTCAAAGACAAATATTCTTAGGGCAATCTGTCCGTTTTTGTGCTCGCAATATACAAGCCAATAATATAGCGCAAAAATCTTATAAATGTACCTAAACCTATACTTAATCATAATTAATAATATTATACTAAAAATAAAAATAATTAAACTTCTACTCAAACTTCTACAAAAAACACATTAAAAAATAATAAACTGATCTGCATGAAGTTGCTTGAATATTGTAAATGTTGAAAGAAAATTTTATAATTTTATAATACCAAAGTTGAAAACAAATTAAATGAATTTTATTTTAAAAATTAATAAGTACATACAATTATAAAATCGCATAAAAGCAAGATGTTTGGCATATCGTCTATCTTTATAAAATGAATTTAAAAATAAATAAAGGCTACAAATTAAACAAAAATGGAACCAATTAAAAACAATATTTTTACCAACAACAAAAATGGTGCCAAAAAAAGTTACAAAAAAAATCTTTTTGTGCCAATTATTTTTTTTGTACATACATTTTTTTACGGTAACTAATTATCCTATATATTAAAAAAGGATCAATTTTTGAAAGTTAAAAAAAACTATTAAAATGAAATGAAAAAAATAACTCAAAAAAACGATAAAGCCAAAGGAAGGGCTTTTTAAAAAACTGTCCATTTAAAATGATTTTTAAGTGAGTTTGTTTATGGAGATAATTTCAAAGTCAAAAAAATAAAAAAGAAAATTCCACATAAAAAAACAAACAATTACAACTAAAATGAGTTTTTAATAGTATTAGGCATATTTTGAAGCATTATATGGGCATACTGCTTAATTTATTTAGTAAATAGTACATATAGAAAATGGAACGTGCTAAGATTTAGCATTGTATTATAACTTTTTAAGAAATCTAGTGTTTTAATTTAATATTTTGAAAAAAGTACAATATAATTCTAATTTTAACCACGTTTTCAGTATTTAATCTTTCATATAAATTCAACAAAAAATCATCAAACAAAACCATTTAATGCTAATTAAAAACACATATTTTGGTTTTTAAAGCAGATCCAAATAAATAATCAAATGCTACATAATAAACTATAAAATTCTAAGATATTAAAAATTTAAAAACCAATATTTCGGTAATAAATTAAAAAAAATATATATTTGAGTTAGAAATTCATAAGTAACACAAAAATATGTTTTAATAAAATATTTTAGTATGTTTCACTAACATTGAAACCAAAAAAAAACATTGTGCTCGTTATAAGATTTGTTTTTAAATTGCTGAAAAAACCCTCATCAACGTCAAATTTAAATGCATTTTAATCAGTTTTTCCAAAAAAATATGCTACGCTCTATTTTTAGCAATCTTGGTCGATAATAATAATAATAAAGAAAAAAAAACAAAAAAAATACTCATATTTTTTGTGAAGCAATAATTCATTAACCCAGGTATTTTTATATTTATATATACAAAATTCTAAAATCTGCGGTACTTCGGTACTATCGGTACTCCCATTTTGTCCAAACTTTGGAAACACTAAAAATGGGTCCAAATTGAGACCTGCGTACGTTCGTCTCTTTGTTTGAGATACGTGTATATTTCAAAAATAAATCTAAGCTTAAAAATATTTCAATGTTAAAGAAAAACAGATAATGTTTGACCCTTTAATGGAAGTTTCCTTATGCCGATGAATCTGCGGTGTTTCATGATGTTTAATGGAGTGTTATATCACCTTATTGACTATCAAAATATTGTGAGAAAGTGAATTTAACATTTTCGTTCGTTCCTTTGCAGTTGAGATAGACTGCTCCTAATGTACCACTGCCCCGTTAAGATATGTTATCCTCTTTTCAATGAACTTTGAATAATTTCAACCCTACGCCGGATACTATTAATTAGCCAGCAGCAAAACGTATATAATCCATCCATTTCACAGCGCACCAAAATAAAGACATAATATTTACTCTCCCCATAATATTTACTCTCGTCTGATCTCCATCATTGCGCCCCAAAACTTTGGACACGAAAAATGTTCTAATCATCCGACACCCGCCCTCTTTACCAACATACAGTAGACAGTACATATATCAAGGAAAGGAAAATCGTTCACGCTCGCACTGGCAACAATTTTCGAAATGTCTCACTCCACATAAGCAAGAATTTTCCGTTACATATATTATATATAAAATAAGGGTAATTTTATGTGGATTCACACTGTGTGCTTTTCACATTTTCTGTGCATTAGCATTGAGCATCCATTCAAGATTCAAATCAACACCGCACACAAAAGAAAACCAACGCGAAAACACCTCGCGCTTTATTGCATAAATAATGATTTATTAAAAATTAAATCACGTGCACCTGTTAAATAGTCGTGTATATATATATATTTAAAAATATATGTATATTGTTATCAGGTACTTTTGTATATATTATATAGGCTCGTGAATGAGCTTGTTCGCAAGCGGTCGCTCTTATTCTTATGCAAATCGGTTTTTTTTTCACGTTTCAGAATTTTATGTTACTTTTTCTATAATATATTATACATGTTATACATTATGTTTAAATGTAACAGTGATAAAGTGGGTACTATGTATTGTATTATATATGCCCAAGATGCCTTGGGTGTATTAAGACATTCAACATAAAAAAGTCGTTGAACAAAGTTGTCTCTGATCGTGTATACACACACACACAGACACACTCTGCGCTAAACCCTTATGTTATGTAAATCCGTGTTTCTCTGTGTGGTACAAACGACATTGTATATATATATATATATATATTTTAACTTTATCTATAAAATCCTCCCTTAATACCGTGTAAAGTCTCCGCGCTTAAGTCCAGGCAAAGACACACACACAGACACACAGACACACAACTTCTATACGACAAACCGCCTCCCACTGGTATCCACGCGTAAATTGTAAAATCCAAGCGAGAACTTTTCCGACGAATTTCCCAGATTTATGCTTATAAGCACGCGCACCCTTGTCATACGAAATTATGTCGTAATGTAATTATAAAGTCATGTTTAACGCCCAGACCATTACAAAAGAGTGTCCTTAGATCCTAAGCGCATTGAAAAGTCTATGTTTTTATTCAAAGTATATAATATATTTACATATGTACGAGTACAACAAACCACAAGTTACACATTGTATATTAGCTAAAGCCAATTATTCTATTTATACTAAAAGAAAACCGTCTTGTACTTTGTGTGTGTTTTTTTAATGGTACCACACTAAGGCTAACGACAATCCTTTAATGGAGCAATTAAATAAATTAGGCCTTCATCCTTGCGTAATATAATCAGTAAATCGTCATGTAACAATTAAAATATACGTGGATCAATAATATGCGCGGCAGGCGATTATTATAGGGTGGTTTTACTAGGGAGGTTATTACATGGTGGTTTTACTCAGGGCTGGATCTGCCATATGTGCAGTTGGAGTGCAGTTTAGTTATTGAAAACCGGTTGACCGGTACTTTTAAAAAAAAAAACAATTATAAATAAACATAAAAGAATAAAAAATTAAAAACCGATTATTAGTAAAAAAAAAATGTATTTTTAATGTAACAATAGCTTTAGGTGAGCGGAACTGAAACTAAATGGAAATTAATGAAGCTTTTGAAATTTCCTAACGAATGAATAAGATCGTATATCAAAATTCCGTATTCTTATTATTGTTTTTTTTTGGTTTTAATTTTTTTTTGTTTAATTTTTTTCGGTTGTAAATCACCGGAAATTACCCTCTAACAGTCATATTTTTTACAATGTTCAAGTTTTTTTTAACATTTTCTCAAGGTCGAATTGCTCAAGGTAAAATTTCTCAACTTTCAATTTTTCAAGGTCCAATTTATTAAGGTTCAATTTCTCAAGGTTCAATTTCTCAAGGTCCAACATACATGTTCTTTGGTCAAATTTCTCAAGGTCGAATATTACGCACATAACACACTCTACGGTCATGTGATGTAAATTTTACCCCGCGGACTTTGGTCCCACATTCAATTTTGAATTATATATTCTTTTATACAGCGGATTTTCTGGCAACGGTACTATTTCTTTTTATCCATGAAAACCATTGAAAAAAATAGTGCGCAAGTTTATGTGATTTTATGAAAAAGTTTGCATCAAATTCCGTTGTCCGAAAGTCCATCTTTATGGTTCTTGTTTAACATGCATGCAAGTCAGTTGGATTAAAGTCTAATAGATGAATGTCATGCTGCCCTACGAGCATATATCAGCACTACTCCTCCTTTTTGCACTGTTCAAGTATTTCAAGACAAAATTTCTACAGGTAAAATTTTGCAGAATCTAATTCAAAAGACCAAAATTTCTCCATGCCTATTCCTAAGGTTCACAAGGTCGAATTTCGAAAGGTCACTTCTTTTACTTGTTTCGTAAAGTAGCAAACGTACAGACTGTGCGAGCAAGATATAGTGTTAAGAGTTTCTCACACTACTCTCTCACGCTTATAGTTTTTAATACGTTTTCTACCAAAAAATATTAAAATAAATTAAAATTAATGATATGCTTCACCATTTTCCCCATTTTTTACTTTTTATCAAAATAGATTTGGCCTATCCTATTACATCAGATATTTCAATATTTACAATGTTCAAGTTTCTCAACATTTTCTAAAGGTCAAATTTTTAATGGTCGAATTTCTGAAGGTCCAATTTCTCAAGGTCCAATTTCTCAAGATCCAATTTCTCAAGGTCCAATTTCTCAAGTTGCAATTTCTCAAGGTCCAGTTTTTCGAGTTTAAATTTCTCAAGGTCAATTTCTCAAGGTCAATTTCTCAAGGTAAATTTGACAAGTTCGAATATATTAAAGTCCTTTTACCATTTCAATTTTTATACTTGAAGTCTTTCAAGATATTTCCACAAATCATATTTCGCAAGATATAATTTCTATAAAACAGAATCTCAATGTCAATTTTATCAAGGTATAGTTTCTCAACCAGAACGAGCATTTATCAGGAAAATGTTACTTTTTTAAAACTGTTCAAGTATTTCATGATTGAATTTCATTTTTTGTAAAATCTAATTCTGAAAACCAAATTTCTAAATATAAAATTTCAAAATTCTCAAGGTCCTTTTAACATTTAATTTTTTTTTAATTCACAAAAAACATACTACGAGCACTAATCAGCATAATTTCCTTTTATATACTAGTTTTGCAGGATAAAATTTCATTTAAAATTTGGCAAGAGCTAATTTCCGAAAACCAAATTACTCAAGGCCGAATTTATCTTGGTCTTTTTTTAAATTCCCTTTTTTTGTCCTATTTCCTAAGGTCCTTTTTCCAATTTTATGCACCCACATCAAACACACTACGAGCATGTATCAGCACTATTACACTTTTTTAAACTGATCAAGTATTTCTAAATTCAATGTCATATTTTGTAAGATCTAATTCTAAAGTTCAAAATGTCTAAGTGTACAATTTCTCAAGGAAAAAGTTCTCAAAGTCTTTTTTTCCATTTCCCTTTTCTAATATGCAAAAAAAACATACTACGAGCACTAATCAGCAAAGTTTCCTTTTGTATCCTATAGTTCTAGTTTCTCATGATAGAATTTTCTCAGGTAAAATTTCGCAAGATCTAATTTCCGAAGACCAAATTTCTCAATGTCCTTTTTCCATTTCCGATTTTTGGTATGCCATATATTAGCACAATTATTCTTTTTGTTAAAATGTTCAACTTATACACGATAGAATTTCCTGAGGTCAAATTACAAAATGTAGAAATTCCCAATGTCAAATTTCGCAAGGTTGATTTTATCAAAATCCTTTTTAATTTCAATTATTATTCCAATTTCTAACGGTAAATTTTTTTAATTGTAAAATACACTTTACAAGCAACTGTACAGAATAATTGGCCTTTTTCACTAATTAAAGTTTCTCAATATACAATTTGTTCAGGTCATATTTTGCAAGATCTAATTTCTGAAGACCTAATAAAATACACCTTACAAGTAACTGTACAGTACAATTACCCTTTTTACACTAGTTCCAGTTTCTCAACATAGAATACAGGTAACATTTCGAGAGATCTAATTTCCGAAGGCTAAATTTCTTAAAATCGATTTTCTCAAGGTCGAATTTTTTAGGGTCCTTCTTCCATTTCAATATTCTAGAACGCACATAAAACACAATTCGATTATGTATTAGTTGCGAAAGTCTCTGTATGAAAAATCTAATCGAATTGAATGACTTTTCTTACGCCTGTAAAATTATGGTCTCATAAATGTGTAGTGACTTTTTACAGGCGTAAGAATAGTCACTCGAATCGATTAGATATTTCTTACAGACTTCCACTACAATACAATTACCCTTTTTTAAAACTGTTCAAGTATTACAAGATTGATATTCAAATATTGTAAGATCAATTCTGAAGACCAAATTTCTCAATGTCGAATTTCTCAAGGTAGATTTTCTCAAGGTCAAATTTCTCACTGTCAAATTCATAGTCGAAATTGTTTTGGTCAAATTTCTGAAGGTGTTATTATTAAAGGACTAATTTCTCAAGGTCTAATTTTTCAAGGTCAAATTTCTCAAGTTCTTTTTTATGGTAGTATAAGAGACTTTACGAGCTAGAGAGAGACGTAAGAGGTTCTCACACAATCTCTCAAACACAATCTTTCTAAAAGTAGATCAGTGTTATTTTAAATTATCTTTATTTAAATAACGTATTGCATTCTACATTTCCAAAAAAAATCTATTAAAATAATAAAAACAGCAAAAAAATAAAAAATAAAATGCAAAAAAAAAATTATAATAATAATAAAAAACGAGAATTAGAAATATGGGATTTATAAAAAAGCGGGTTTTACTAAAGAAGGACCTTTCCTTGAGAGCTTCTCATTATCATTTTTAAAAAGACCGTATTTTTAATTCTCATATTTTTAGTTTTTTATTATTATTACTTTTTGCTTTTTCAGTTATTTGCTTTATTTTCATTATTTCATTTCAATAATTGCATACCAATATATCAAAACTTCGAATAAGCATATATCGTTTAACAGACTTTTCTTTTTATCTAAAATACAATAAAAAACTTCTTTTAAATAAAAAACTACGAGTATAATAATAATTCAGAAAAATACTTGAACAATTGGTGACAGCGGTGTAGGATTGCAGGCAAAAAACTAGGGCAACTAGTGCCAATTAATATATATATATATATATATATAGTATTTTCGTTATAGTATCGAAAATAATCTGAGTGACAGAATCCATCGCAATACAATACGCAATACGTATTGAGTGTTTTTCACATATGTAACAATTTAAAAAAAGTCATTTACTCCATTAGATTTAAATTAGAATATGGCCACTGGCCAATTTTTGAGATTGTTTTATTAACAATTGAAAAACATATATTAAAAAAGGGAACTCATCAAAAAATCAGTTATCTCGTTCACTATTCCTCACTTTGGCGACCATTTCTAAGATTCAAAAATTTAGTTAGATATTACAACCCCATTTTCTATATAATTCCACGAAAATTGGAGAAAAAAGACAAGAAAATAACTGTTTTTTGTTGCAGACAAAAAAATTTAGAGCTAATCGATGTTCTTAAAATTACAGTATAATTCAGTAAAACCATAAACAATTGGTGACAGCGGTGTAGGATTGCAGCCAGAAAAATATAAAATAAATAATTAGATCTACTTAATTTCCTTGAAACTACAAGTAAAATAATAATTCAGAAAAAGGGGACATTTGGTGACAGCGGTGTATAATTTCAAGTAGAAAAAAATTAGGGCAACTCGATGTTTTTGAAACAACGAGTATAATAAATAATAAAAAAGAAAACAATTGGTAGTGGCGGTTTAAAACTACAAGTATAAAAACATAAAAAAATTGGTGACAGCGGTGTATGATTGCAACCAGATAAAAATAAATAAATATTTAGGGCAACTTGATGTATTTAAAACTACAATAATAATTCATAAAAAGGGGCTAATTGGTGACAGCGGTGTATAATTGCAACCAGAAAAAATAGTGTAACTCGATGTCCTTGAAACTACGAGGATTTTAATAATTCAGACAAATTCTTTAAAAATTGGTGACAGCTGTGTATGATTGCAGACAGAAAAGAATATGGCAAATCAATTTTCTTAAAATTACGAGTATATTAATAATACAGAAAAATTCTTGAACAATTGGTGACAGCGGTGTAGGTTGCAGCCAGATAAAATAAAATAAATAATTAGGGCAACTCGATGTCTTTGAAATTTTAATAATTCAGAAAAAACGTATACAATTGGTGTTAGTGGTGTATAATTGCAGCCAGATAAAAATATAAAAAAATTAGGGCAGCTCGATGTCCTTCATTTACAAGTATAATAATTATTTAGAGAAACACTTAAACAATTGGTGACATCGGTGTACGAAAACATGTGTATGACAATATTAAAGCTCAATTTATTTCTCTGACCACTACTGTATGTGCGAATGGGTCGCGCGTATTTATATTTTAAAATATCATTTATATATATACATATATATAGTTTTTGTGTATGAATACGTAATATAATATTTTACTTTAAAAAACATACGAAATAAATATATACATATACATATACATATACATATATATATATATATATATATATAAATATATATTCAATAGAAAAGGCAACGAACATAAAAACCCTGAATGTGTGTAAGTGGGAGTGTGTGTGTGTGTGCGGTCTAGGACTTCTAACTAAAATGTGAAATGAGTTTAACTTTGTACTATAGAAGTGATGGCGGGCTGCGGGAGTCGGTCGGGCGTGTGGTGGTGGCCTGACTGTTCAAAAGAACGAGCTTTTCAGGTGTGTTCTATACATATATACATTATACTAACTATAAACTGTGTATACTTGAATGTATATAGAATAATGCTTTGATCGTAATATAAAATACAATTTTATGCTCGGTGGTTGTGAAATTGAAAAAAAAAAGTATATACTATACACTTTCAAACCGTTAAATATTCATTCATTATACATAAAATAGAATGTATATATTATACAGAATTTATATGTATATATATATCAACTGCTTCCAGAGTCAGCGTGCAAGTGACATATCGCAACACATTAAAGTATACGAGTATATAAAGAAAATATTTTATTTGCTTCGTTTATGTTTATATTTATATATTATGTATAAATATATTTATATATATATATATATATATTATGTATAGTAAATATATAAAATTGTATCCATAAGAAATATCAATTTTGTTGAAATCTTTTAATTACATATAAAAATATAAAATCCTGCTATTTTATTTCATTTTTAATTATATGTTTTTGATATTTATATAATCAATTACTATTTTACTATATTAATACATAATTTAATATTCTATAGTACAAAATACATATGCATAATATATATGTTAATTTATGATGTATAGTATATATATATAAAGTTTATAATTTTAAAATGTGCTTATGTGTTCAAGTTTCCAAAAATACGTATTATGTGCTGTGGCACGAGAGAGTCTATCATAAATACACATACTAAAAAAAACCTATAATCTTATAGATAAGAAAAGTATATATATATATATATATAGTATAGATAGATAGTATAAGTGTATGCTAGTTTAAATAGATATATCACAGCATCACCATTGCGTTTGACTTCCTAATACGCATAGCGTTGGTGGTGTAATGGTCAGCATAGTTGCCTTCCAAGCAGTTGATCCGGGTTCGATTCCCGGCCTACGC
>JAAAKO020033976.1:0-12970 GCA_010015015.2 Bolitophila cinerea | reverse complement strand
GTAAATAAGTACGGTTTGTTGTTAAAACGCTGCTGGTTTAAAAAAAAAAAAAAAAATATTAAAAAAAATCTATATAAACCTATATGATGGAGACGACCCAATTTGTAACCTTATTCATACTCAGAGGCTCATTTCCTTCAATATTAGTTATACTTTTTATACGTCAATGGCCCAAAAGTGTAATTTAGCCAAAATAATATTTCAATTCAAAAGAAAAATTTAAAAATTATAAAATAAACAAAAAAAATAACAATAAAGGGATACAATCTACAACCATAAATAAATTATTCCCAAGGATCAGGGAGCAAAACTGAATCTTTTTGCGATTAAAAATTGTTTTTTTTTTAATTTTCTGATTTACATTTTACTTTTTAGCCTTTTTGCCACACTATTTTTTAATAAGATAACCCATCTAATATTCTGAGGCCCATAATTACAATTATTATTTTAACTTAATACTATAGCTACAAATTTCGTAAAACTCCTTGATTTCGTATAGAACAAATGTGGTCAAAGGTTAATCCTGAATTTAATGTTTTGAAAATAAAAACACGATATCTATTTAGGGCGATTTTTACCCCCGATATTTTGCCCCTCCAAAACCGTAGCAAAATTACGTAGAATCCAAAAACTACGTAATACCCATACCCCTCTTTAAAAAAGTAACTTCGGGAATATAGGAACATATATGTAAAAAGTCGTATATTTAAAAAATAGAAAAAAATATGTATAAAAATAGTGATTAAATAAACTTATTATTTATAATTTTATTTGTTATGTAACATCAGCTCAAAAATCTCCCCTCTTCCGTAACACCTCGTAAAATTAAACCCTTTTCTCCCTAAGACCGGAACCGAGAGGTCGAAGGATCCAGTAGTTTTACAATATCCCTAAAACAAGAGTCGTTAACAAGTGTCGTTAAAATATGTAACAACGGGGGTCGGGGAGTCTAGAGAGGAGAACAACTTTCTCTCTGCCTGACCGTTGGTGAGGCCCACGTGTGGTGGGATCATTCGTAGTGGCTGTGGTTTAAAAGTCTGCCATTAGGGCCAACAATATACCGTTGGCCTGACGTGTGAGTAGCGTCCTCAACTCAGGCATTTTATCTGCATAATAAGGTATCTTGAACATTAGACAACCGAAGGTAGTTTTAGGCTTCTATACCAGCGTAGCTTATATGAGAAGACTTATTATCCCGCGTTGTCCGTCCGTCCGTATGTCAGTCCATCATCTATTATCAAGGCCTAAACCTTACGTCCTGGAGAATTGAAATTTGGAACACAGCTAAGAAGAAAAAAATATTGTTGCATCCCAGATTTTTTTTATTTAACTACGCCGGAGTTTTCGGGAGCTAAGACTTATTTTTGAAAATTTGCTTATATCTATTCCAAATGGCCTATTACGATATCTGAATTATTTTTAGTAGATAGTAATTAAAAAATAAAAAGAAATGGCCGTTTACGCAGATTATTGTTTTACAGGGTGCCCCAAATGTATATATTTTTATTTTATTTTAATATGTATATTGAACAACCCTACAACAACTAATTTATACGCGGAAAACGTTTAACAAGAAACCGTAAATTTAGATAATGTAAAAATAATTGCAACATTCGTAAAGGGTGTCCCAGAAACAATGAATTCAATTTAAAAAATATATGATTCGTCATAACTATTTCTAAGTATCTCATATATGTTCTTTAATAAAAGAATAAAGAACTTCATGAAAATGAGCTACAAATATATGTTAAAATATATTTTACTTGTATAATTCTAATATATTATTTTTAGTAGAATATATATGTATAGGATAGTGAGTATGAGACATTTTTGTGTCTCGGAAATTCCTCTCTTATTTAATTTTATGGAAATTTACCCATTTCGAATAAGATGCAATTTTGAAGTATAGAAAGTATAGTTTATTTAATTGGCCATACTTTGCTAATATTTTAATGTATATATTTATAATGTAGAACAACACTTATATTTTGAGGGCAATAATACTTACGTTGGATTTTGATTCCCATGATTGTACGATATACCGGCCATTACCTTATACAAAACAAAATCATGGCCATTCTCCAAATAATATAATATTCATTTGGGGCGGCGCCTATTTTACGCAGGAGAGGTGGAACAGGTACGATAAAATACCTGTCTCCACCATTTTGATAGTGAGTCAAGCAGCAGGTAATAAAAATGATCAGTTTGCATATGGATATATGAACGTTTCGGTCCGACTTTGAACATATGGCAAGTTCTCCATAATTTGTATATCTTAATATTCGCAAAAATCGTGCATGTTATCAAGAAAAATGCTAATTTTGCAAAAAGTTTATAAACACACACGCATTAAAAACGTATTTTATACGAGACGCCATCAATATGTATGCCTTAACGTCTGTTATAATATATGTACTAACTTATATATAAAAAACGTAAAATTATATAGTATATATATATAGCCGTAATCGTTATTCTCGATAAATAAACAAAAGTCGGCACAAATAGGCGCGCAGGCGGTGGTTTCGAAATACAGAAAGAGCTCGTAACGCGCGCGCGCGCATGATCAAAATCGGAAAGGCTTGAATAACACAATATCTAAATTCGCCGAACTCGTCTTGAAAACGAACGATTTTGCACGTGCGGTTCACATATATAGTATATATATATATAACATATATTAACGTAATTTACAGTTATGAATTGCACAAGTGTGAAAGTGTGCATATAGTTTATATGCATATATATATATTACCTACGTATTAATAATAAGAAGTAAGATTTAATTATATATGCGTAATTGTGCATTGGGTATTATAATACTTGTACATACAATATTTTCGCCATATTAAAAGTGCCATTTTATGAACGACTGAAATTGAATATTTTATTTCCCAGCGTGTGTGTGGTTTGGTACAATCATCTGCAAAACATAAATTTAGTCGTAATTATCATATTTTTGTTTCTCTTTTTTTCGGAATATAAATTTGACAAGATACTTTTTATTCTTCTTACTAGTTTACAACTCATTTCCCGTCAAGGCTCTCTCTCTTTTTGATACTCCAGTAGTACCAACTGAGATCCGTAAAAGTAGAGTCCTTCAATCTCGCCCTATGCCTACCAGCTTCTTAGGCACACGTGCTCCTCCATGTACGCAGCACATGACTTAGTAGTCTGTTGCCTTGTTAAAGTAATCAATATCATTTTATCATCATCAATTGTCTCTATATGGATAGTTGGTAAAATTTACGATCTATACGATCTATACGATCGTATAGAAGTTAGTAAAGACTAAAGACTCCACGTTGTAGTCACCATGGATCTGTATGAATAAGCTGGCCACTTATCGCCGAGCCAATTTCGGTACACAAATATTGTATTTATTTTTATTTTGAATAACAATAACAAAAATAATTTAAATTTATTTTGGAGTCATTTTGCTTCTTTTTGTTTTTTGTTGCTTTTTTCAGAATGTTGTTGGCACTGAAAGACAATTTTTTATTTATTATTTACTGTTATGTTCACTAATTTTAAACATATTTAAAAGTATCCAAAAATGCAATACCAAATTATTCAAAATAATACTAAATTTAGCAGTATATAACATTTTCAATGACTTGGAAATAGAGAGAGAGAGCTACACTTTAAAACAATATTAAATCTAACAATTTTTAGGCAATTAAGTCATAATATGTACATGTACGTTTTTTTAGAGGCGGACGATCACCAGAACAAGAGGTCAAGTGGTTGGCACTCGGGTGATTCCTTACTGAATGAAGGGCCTTGGGGACGCATTAGACTTCCGGATCTTGGTCCGGCGTGAGACCGCTCTCTTTTTAGTGTTAGGTGTTTTTAAGTAAAGTAAAGTTTTGTGTGCCTTTGTCTTGGGAACAATTCATGGAGAGGCATCTTGCCGACCCGTTGAAGGCATAGCTATTAGGCCTAGAAAACTTGTTGTTTCCTTTACAAATAATTTCTTAAATATTATATTTTTAAATTGAATTTTCTTTTCGTGGATTATCGCGGATTATTTTCAATACGACGAAAACACCAAAAAAATAATTTTTAGAAACAATCAAGCGCACTATCAATCAGCATAATTCTGAGCTAGACATGTTTTAAATTCTCAAAAAATTATAGAAAATTTTGAAAAGTATTAAAAATTGATATGAAATTTTGGCTTCCAGGTTGCCATCCCTGCCATACTCGTGTGGCAACCTGCAAGCCAAAAAAGGTGACAACCTGCAGTATTACGCCATTTTGGAATAATCATGATACAAAATTTCCAATTAAAGATATTTTCGAAATTGTGTATGGATTATTTAAAATGAATGAAAAAGCAACCCAACACAAATAATTACAATTAATTGTCTATAAAATGATCAATTTATGAGCACACAAAAAACCTTTAAATTCTTATTTT
Source organism: Bolitophila cinerea (assembly GCA_010015015.2). NCBI lineage: Eukaryota > Metazoa > Arthropoda > Insecta > Diptera > Mycetophilidae > Bolitophila > Bolitophila cinerea. The sequence goes on along the minus strand of JAAAKO020033976.1, from coordinate 8,544 downwards.
TTTAGCAAAATTGTTCAGCATTAACTGTGTTATTGCGTCTGTTGATTGTCTTTTGACGTCAATGTCTGTCGGTTTAAGTTATGACACTGCTAGAATGTCGAAATCCAGAAGTGGGCGCAATCTGCAAGCCTCTTCCCTACGAGAAACAAAAAGTTAGATACAAACTGATACGACAATTGGTCGTTTTTATAATTCTAAAAAAAAGATTTATTTAGTCAAATGCTTTTATGATAATTAGTTTTAGGTTATTTCATCAAAATTATATTTTTCTAAGTAATATTTTTTTGTTTTTCCATTCTATTTTACCTCACAAACGAATAGAGAAAAGAGGAGAATTTTTTTATTCGTTCGTGAGAAATTTTTTTGAATTTTTTTTTATAGGATTGCGATATATTTGCTTCGGTGCAGGGTGCGGGTCATTTCAGTACAATACTGGTCATTTTGGTACAGGGTGTCACCTTATGTGTGAACCAAGGAACTCACAATTGTCTACAATTTCCACACTTTATGATGAACCTCTTGATGAGATAAACAGAAGCGTACGCATAATTCTGGTAAGTATGGAAGGAAACGTGAAAACACGCAGCCCTTAAAAAGGCAGCTCGAAAAGCTGTGACGTCACTAAAGCAAGAGTTAGCATGAGCAAAGGCTTGGAGAACTCTTACAAAAAAGGTAAAAACTGGTACAACGCACAGTGTTGCATCCATAGACAATACAGTTTTGAACTCTTTTTTTTTAAATGCAGTAAAAAAAAATGTCCATATTTTTTTAAAATCCGAAAGTTTTTTTTTCTTTTTTTAAAAATAAATATACATTTTAAAAATCGGCAAGGTTTATTTTTAAACTGAAAAATCAACTACTTTACCCAGTTGTTTAATAATAAATATGCTTTTCGTATTTCTATTTTCTTTAAATGTAACCCCATATGTTTCATACGAAAAATCAAGCAAAGTACTTATATTTGTTTCTTTTTATGAAAATAACCTTTTTCCTAAATTTCCTAAACAAACAAAAACAAGAACAAAATTAAGGTCCAGATATTTTAATGGACAAAAGTGAACCTGATTACGAATCAGTGTAATCAATTTAACTTACAAATATTCTTTTTAAATTATGAATTTATATTATAACCTTTTTTAAAATATAAAATAAATATAAAAATAAACATTTTTTTCGAAAAATTTGAATCTTTTTATTGTATATCCTATTTTAAAATTTAAATTGATATATTAAAAATTTAAGCCTGTCAACACTGCGAGACGTTGAGTTTTAAGTGCACCACTACGATTTGTGTAAGGAACGATGATCGCAGGCGCTACCTGGCTCAACAAAACGTCAAACATTGACAAATTTCGCCAAAGCCAGGAAAAAGCACAGACGGAACTTCGATAAAAGAATCTCAATTTGACTTTACTTTGATACAATTTAAATAAATATTAAGTTTTACAAATTACACATACTTTTGAACGAATGTCATCCTGATCAAAGACAAGAGTAGTTTTTTAATCAAAGTGGTCATTTGTGGTTGTATTCTGGTTGAGCAATGAGGGAGCAAAGTACGTTGTTCAACAACGATCCAAGTTTTCATTCGTTTTGTATTGGGCTCTACACATCAGTGCATAACACGTGTTTGCCCAGAATAACCAACGATCAGTACAAAAACCTCTTTATATTATCACGTTGCTAACCTCAAACTCTTATATTGAAACCAATTGGTTGGCAACTTTGGGTTGGTTTAGTCTTGTGAGGGTTTTTAAATGACTAAATCGATCTCTAACCTGGAATTAAATTCTAAAGGTGTAAAAAACATAATCTTGCAACTTTTATATAGTTGGTTGAGCGGTCAATCAAAGTTTTTGGTGGTAATTTGTGGTCAAAAAATGGTCAATCGAATGCCACAAATATATATTTTTTAATTTGGGGGATGCAAACGTGAAATTAACCCTTAAACTTTTTTTCGAACAAACATTTTAACCGAGGGAGGGTAATCAAAATTTTTGGTGGTCATTTATAATCAAAAAATGGTCAATCGAATGCCGCAAAAAAACCAACACTTTTTTCGTTTTAGGAGTTTCACAGAGCTACACTGAAAGAAAACCCCACAATTGAATCAATTGTTTTCTAAATTGGCATTCAATACAATACAATACACTGATTTTTAATTATTTCGCAGTTAAAACAACTATTTAGTAATTGAATTCAAATTTTCATAACATTGTTTCAACTATTTAAAAACATTAGGTTCAATTGAACTGATATTACTTAAAAGATTGATCAATTCTGGGCGGTCTATTTTGAAATAATCAAATCAATTCCGGAAACATTGAAAGCTTATGCAAAAGTCGTCTAAGTTGATTTTAAAAATGATTGAAACAACACTGAATAGAGCTGATTGGTCAGTGCGGTGCGTTCAATTCATAAATGATTGAATACTATTGAAATGAAATCAGTTGATGCAATGGCTGAATTCATTATACACTCTTTATGATTCGTTAGAGATTTACAAGTTAACTACAAGACATTGACGTCAATTATCAAAGAATGTATATATTAATTCAACTGACAAAATATTGGATTAATTGGGAAGGAGCTAAATCAGTACATTAAAAACTAAAAATATTCAATCATTTGCGCAAGAATTGATTTCGTAATGAATTCAATTATTTACATATTGGATCAATTGCTAAAGGATTGATTTATTATATTAAATTTAATTAATAGAATATTGGAACATTTGCGAAAGAATTGATTTAGTTTATCAAATTCAATTAACAAAATATTGAATCAATTGCGAAATAACTGATCCAGTTTATTAAATTCAACTAAAAGCATATTGGAACAATTGCAAAAGAATTGACTTAGTTCAATGAATTCAACTCAACCAAATCAATTCTTTTTAAAAAATGTAATCAATTGCGGCCACAGTAGGAGCCATTTCACCGCCTAATATAATTGGATTAACCCATAAACAATTGATTTTACTGTGGGAATTCTTTCCATGTATAGAATTTTCTATTTTTTTATGAATGGATAAATGGAACATTTTTATTTTTTTCTAAAATTGAGAATTTTGCCAAATTGGTTCACCACAAAAAAAAACAAAAATTTGAGAAGTTGATTATAATTTAAAAATTACCCAAACAAGCTAAAAAAATTCAAAAGTACTTCTCTTACTAGTAAGAGAAAAAAATGTTTTTTTTTATACTTTGCCGTCTTTGAAATATCCTTTCCTTATAATCACACTTTCCTCAAAAATGTTATATATATTTAAAAAAAACACAGCCAAATAAAAAATCTCAAATGCAATCTTTGCAATATTGTGATTTCATTCAATCATGTGATATATTTTAAGAATATAGTGCATAATTTATAATTTTAAGTACATATTTTTATATATGTTTGGACATTTTTTTCTAATTTTAATTGTATATTTTAAGTATTTTTTATGCATATTTTTATTTGCCCTGCGGCCGTATTCCGAGTGAGTTACTAGTGACCCACTAGTTTTTCAAACCTCCAAAGAGCCACTTAGACTATAAGTTTAATTTATAATGTTAAAGTTAGTCATTTGCTATTTCATTTTGAATACAATTTGAGTCTAAGTAGCTCGAGGATGATGTTCGAGAAACTAGTCGATAACAAGTGACTCACTCAGAAAACGGCCGCTGGTAATTACATTTAAACTGAGAAAATGGTTAATTAAATTGCAGCAAAATATTTTTTTCCGAGTTATTGTACTTTCTCATGAAATAAAAAAAAAGTATGCCAGAAGGCAGCAAACATTATTTTGGGTTCGTTATTCTTGCGTATATATTGGATACGAGTATTTTTTATGTATACAAACATAGTCCATTTGATATACACCTTTAATTGGCAGTAAATACGGCCAGGGAAAACAAAAAGGATCAAACTACTCGTAAAGTCACAACAAATTGTCTCCGCCCTCTGCACTAACATAATTTATATATGCTGATGAAACACCTCAGGCCAAAATGTAATCGATATACAATAACATGTATACATATATAGAATACAGCATAAGTATATAAGTATATATACTGATATTCATACGCACGAACGCACGTCAATCTCTTGGCGTTACGCATCGACATTCGAAATATTTCATTACTCGCAAGCAGCATGTGCCAGCTAATTAGTCAACATATATACTTCTTTACATTATTGTATCATGTATCAGTAGGAGGACTGTATAGGTGTATTTTACGAGTATGCTGTTCTCATAAATATCTAACATATATACATGATCTTAAGTATGTATAATGTTTAGCAGACACAAAGTCTATGCCGAAAATGCGTTAAGCGCACATCTGCTCCTGAGCCAGCGCGCGTTTAGTCCGTAGTCCGTACTCTAAGACTGATCTGCGTTTAGAGGCGCCACGGACGTCATCACACGGTGCCTAAGTATGCGTATGTGTGTGTATGTGTGCGTGTTTACAACACTCACCTAATCGCAATCTCTACACGCCATTTACAATCATTTTGGACATTTATTTGTAAACTTTTTTTGTGTTGTTTTCGATTTTTCTCGTGAAAAGAAGACGTTGCCGGTTCCTCGACCGAAGCACGCGTCTTGTACGCCATCAGAAATAATGATGTGTTTTGTATATATATATAAATGTGTGTGTGTATATGTTTATGTTTCGGTGAGCGCAAACACTTGAATTATGTTTACAATTTTTTTTAAATTTGTTTATAAATAAACACTATATTGTTTACTAAACTTTTCGGCATGTTTACTAAATCACGCGGTGGAGTAAATGATATTTGAGTGTTTACTATATAATTATATAAGTTTGTATTATTTTTCCACAAGTTAGCGTGTTTTTAAATATATTATATACAGAAATTCGAATTTCATAATGTGTATAATAAATTTAATGTTAAGTGTTTAATAAGCTATATAGTGTCGAGGTTTTGCTAGGGGTGAGCGTGAATTACAAAAAAGGTTTGGTTGTTTTAAAATAAAAATGGTAAATGGTTACTTGGTTAGGCTTCATTCAATAAAACATACATTTATAAATGTTATAGAACGGTACTGATGATAATTTAAAAAAAACACATATTTTATATTTTTTAATCATTTTAAAAATAATAATAAAAATAATCAAATGGGCAAGTTTAATGATTTTTGATCCTTTTTTGGAAATAACAAATAAAGCGGTGGACTTTTGAGGCAAAGAAAAATGGTGCAGATCCAAATGAGACTAAGACAAATTCGGCATATGACAAATGAGGCAAACAATTAGACATTTGCGGCACTTTTATTTCAGTCACTTGACAAATGAGACGATGCCATTTGGAAAATGAGACAAAAACGGCACAGACAAATGCGGCACATTCCATTTGTGGCATAGGACTCGTAACGCAAAACTAAAACTGAGAAAAAGACAGATGCGGCACTTTTATTTTATGTAAAACGCAGGCACTATAACTTTTTGCCATTTGTAAAGCTAGGATCACACTGACGGATAAACAGACGGTTTCTCCGTGTGATTTCTCAGTCGGCGGAGTTCAAAAAACAGTCTAATTTGTTATGTTACGGTTATCAAGGGTCAAGGGTGATCATACTAGCAGATAAATTTTGACGGACTTTCTCTGTGACAGACAAAATTAAACGCATTTTTGAACTCCGTCGACGGAGAAATGAGACGGTTTATTTGTTTCTCCGTCAGGTGATCACACTGGCTGACGGGCAAATGTGAAGGACAAACTCCGTACGGAGATGAAAACCATGTGGTCGTGCTGCAAAATTACGTATTTGCAATTTTTCTATGCTCCACAGCTATCACAAATGACTTCGTAGGACTTCCAAATTATTTTTACTATAAAGATATCGTAAAATAAATAGAAATGCACATCTCACTTTCTTTGTTGGGTTGGAAAAAAATATTTCACAGAGTGACAACACCTTTTTTGCGTAAGCTCCAAAATTATCCCCAAATGGCTTCGTAGGATTTCCAAATTATCCCCAAAAAAAAATCGGGAGACTTTCTAATTATTTTTACTGAATAGCCACCAATAAATAATTAGAAATACCATCTAAACTTTTTTGTTTATTCAAAAAGTAATTTTAAAGGGTGGTTTTTACTTTTTATATGGTCCACAGCTATCCCCAAATGAAGTCTTTCTAATTATTTTTATAAAAACCATTAAAAAAGTATTAGAAATGTTCACCTCAACTTTCTTTGTTTGGTCAAAAAAAATATTACATGAACGTTTTTTAAATGCTCTACAACTAACCCCAAATGGCTTGGTAGGACTTCTAAATTATTTTTATTAAATGGTCATTGGTAAATTAATAAAAATGCCTACCTCTACCTTTTTGGTTTATTCAAAAAAATATTTTACATAATTAATTTCAAATAAATGTCTCATAAAAACCGTACGTTTACCCCAAAAATCACACTGTTTCTCCGTTCCTGTCGGTTTTGGAGTGATCACACAACAACGGAGAAATCGTCCAAATTCTCCGTCTGACAACTCACGGAGAAATGACTTAACGTTTTTTTCTCTGTCGGTGTTTCTCCGTATGTCGATCACAGTACAGACGGACAAAAATGATATTACGTCTGTTTATCCGTCAGTCTGATCGTACCCTAATATAAGAATACATATTTTAACATCATGACATTTTTTTAAAATGTTTATTATAATTCATGGTTTTTACTAGACTTTTGAAAATAGAAGCAAAAAACAAGCAATCCACTATTTTTTTCAATTCTTTTAGTAAATTAAATTCGCGCTGTTACATCCGGAGAAATAAGGCACTTTTATTTTATTTAGTAATGTGTATATGCACATTATATAAAAAAGCCGCATTTATCATGTGCCTCATTTGTCATTTTCTCATTCTAGTATATAGCCGCATTTGTATTTACCTCAAATAAAGGTAGGTTTAAATTGCTTTTATTGTTTTACACGGTAAAGAACATTAGATTCCAATTTCGATAGAAAGAGAAAAAAAGTAAGCCAACATATTTTATCCCAGCAAATGAGCGTACGTTTATCGGTTCTCTCAGATGTGATGGCAATGGTGTATATGTCTCTCTCCCACTGGATTTCAATCTGTATGTCCATCTTGTTTCCAATTTGCTGTAAGCGAGTATTTTACAATTAAAACCCCAGCTTAACAAACATATGTTCGAGTAAGTAGTGCATTCTGCTGGCAAGCGGGAGGTCTTCTGTTAGTAGCAGTTTCGTATGAACCGCAAAACCATAATCGGATTGGTGAGGTGACATGATGTCAACGGCAAAAGGAGTAGAAGCATACCTTTTCGTTGTTTGCGGCCGTTGCACCTATTTAAAAAAAAAAACAAATCCGACATAATATCCATTTGCTAAACAGAGATGACGTCCATGGACCTTATGTCCATAAAAACCTCACCGATTTGACTCTTCGTGTGAACCCGTAAATGGTCAGGGATAAAAGCTTCTGATTTGAGCGTCTTGAGTATTTTTTAGATGATATATATGTATAAGAAGCTATAGAAAAAATTCAAATCATTCGGATAAATACTGTGTGAGTTCCACTTTGTGCCATTTTTTTAAGTGACGTCAACAGGGATAAGATATCTCCCAATTTAAAAACAAAGATTTGGAAAGACGTGTTTCCGTCACCAATTAGTATATACAAAATTAATTGGGGTGGGGGACCGACGCCTTGAAGGCGATTTCAGCAATTAGGCAAAAGTGATTGACTAGTACAATGCTATGACCCATGTTTAGGGTTAGTTATTTCCACAAATTGACATGTTTTTCCTGGCAGACTATGCTAATTTTGTATAAAAATAGAATTTAGAGTGAGGTAGTCAGACGACATGTTAAAATCCGGTCTGGCTGAGATATTGTAATTTCATAAAGAGGAGTTACCTAAAGCTATAGGGGAGAGATTCCAGCAGCCATTCAGATGGAACCTTTAGACCGCCGAACTACCCTCCGATTATATAAATATCGGTGGCAGATTAAAAAGTACATTTTGGGTGGCCGTAGGACTTGTTTGCATATTGCATAGACGCTGGAATCTCTCAAGATGTCTGATGAAAGTAACATTTTGAGCTCTACGCCAACATAAAAAGGCAGCATATATATTCGATTCGACCTTTATTTTTTATAAATACATACATTTATTTTGAATTTGTTATTTTAGTTTCAATGAAATGAAAAATGTAGAGCGGAAACGGTAATAAAAAATAAAAACGCCAAAGTGATCAGTGTTGCTCTATCATCCGAATGTACATATTTTTTATGGTGGTCAAATGTCTATGTGGTTTAAATTTGTATCAAAACTCCTTAAATTCCTATAAAAAATAATAAAAAAATAGAATCGAATAAATGTTTTTTTTTTAATATTTGCATCCTTAGATTTTACCACGAAAATTTTCCGTTTACGTTTTTTTATATTTTTGACTACCACCCTTATTTATTTTATGAAAAAATCATTTATACGATTCTTTTTTTGTCATATAAACTTTTTTATGCAAATTTTAAACCCCTCTAACGAAAAGATGTACATTTTACCACCCT
>JAAAKO020033965.1:0-12974 GCA_010015015.2 Bolitophila cinerea | reverse complement strand
TTTTTTTTTTTTTAGCTTTTTTATTTAATAGTTAACTTCTAAAAGACAAATCTAAAACTAACGATTATTTTTTTTGTTGTGTTCATTGTATTGACGATATTTTCTTCATTTTTTGAAATAAAGTTTTATATTCTACAAATTAGCCGATTTAAAAATATATAATAATTAAAATTTGAAGGGATGGCAAGTATAATGCTATCATGCCATTTTTTTATGTTTTACTTTGTTGTACATAATTTTATTATTTATCAACAAATTTTCTTGGTTTATGGTATTAACTATGCATTTAACTATGCATTTTGAGGTACGGAAAAAAGTGGTACGGTTTTTTGTGGTACGGAAATTTGCGGTACAAAAAAAGTGGTACACGATAAAAGTGGTACAAAATATTTGCGGTACACGTTAAAATAGGTACATTAGTATGAAATGAATTGTGTATTATATTATAAAAACCCGTACCACATTTTTCCGTGGTGGTATGCATTTTGAGGAACGGAAAAAGTGGTACGGGTTTTTTAAGGTACCTTAGGGCGATATATATTGGCCGGTCTGTACCGCAAATTTTCGTACCTCAAATTTCCGAGCCACAAAAATCAGTACCACAAAAAACCGTACCAAAATTCTTCAAAATGCATACCACCACGGGAGTTGTTTGGTTTTCATATGTACCTCAAAATTGACACCTCAAAAAACCCTTCCCTCAAAAAACCTTACTCAAAAAACCGTACCTCAAAAATCCGAACCTCAAAAAACCGTACCTCAATAAACTGTACCTTAAAAATACTGTACCACTTTTTTCTGTACCACAAAATTCCAAAAAAATGTACCAATTTTTTCGTGTTCCGCAAAAATACCTCAAAATTCGTATTCCCCTACAAAACCATTTTTAACAGTTAATTTTGTTATAGACCTGAAAACCTTTTTTTTGTTATAAAACTAACATCTGTCATCTTCCGCAAGAAACCTCGTAGTTTTTAAAAATGTTATAACATGTATATTACATACATTAGCAAACAAACGGTAAAAAGTCTAAATACTCAACACTGACACTACTTCTATTATGTATTCATTGCACCATCAAACATATATATATATTTAGCTTTTAAAAACGCATCCTTTTAAAAAAAAATTTAGTACCTCAAAAAATTGAAATTCTACCACAAAAAAATATTTTTTGTTTACCTAAAAAACTAAAAATGTGCTTCTAATTAATAAAAAAATTACTTTACATATTTTGATACCAAAAACATTTTAATTTTATAAAGACGTTTTTATTAAAAGATAACTAAACTTTGACACCCTCTTGCACTAATGAACCTTTAATGTGTTTTTTGTAGCCAGGGAGTGTGAGAGGAAAATAAATAACATACATATACGTTTTTTTTAATAGATTTAAGAGACAAACGGACGCAAGTCATGATTTGGCCCTTTTGTACAATATCAAAAAGGTATCAGTCATTTGGCCATACATTTTTTCGAATACATTTTTGAATTCTCTTTTATGGATTTTTAGGCAAAATATGTAAAATACCGATTACGATGCTTTAACCGGTGATAGAGATTTTACACAATTGTCTTTAATCAATTTTGGAATCAATAAATACCACCACAGAAATTTATTGTTGAAATCCACTCCAGGCGCTGTTTTTTGTGTAATAATTAGCTAAGTTTTATTTTGGAATGTTTGCGTGCAATTTGTCAAAATACATCATGTATTAGGTTCGCCAATAAAAAATGTCTTTCATATTGTTGACTTTTATACAGCTGAATTGCATTCATTTTGGTGTTTAGCATATTAAAACACATTTATATTTTATGCAAAATAAAAACCAATTTTAGTTAAGCCATGATTTTTTTAAATATTTATACGTGAGCTAAGTAATAGGCTTTATTAAGAAAAGACCCATAAATTATGATTTTTAGAAAAAACGGTATACATATATATTTTTTTTAAATTTGTATGTGCACATTTGTTAAATCAAATTTAGTTTTTTTTAGCAACATTTTTGTTGATGCAACTTATTATTTGAATACACTTTATTTTTAATCTTGCAAGGTAAAAATCTTGCCGGGTTAAAATATCGTATGTGATTCTCGTAGGGTAAAAATACTGCAGATGAAAATCTCGGGAGATATGAAATCCCAAAAATAAAATAATATCCAAGCACAAAATCACCAAGATTATTTTAATCCTTAAATAAAAATAACCCAAATACTAAATTAACAAACACAAAATCCCCAAACACCAATTGTGTTCGGCAATAAAGGAAACTAATTTGCATTTTTTCTATTTACATTTTAAAAAAATCATATATTTTCATTTCGAGGGAGGGGTGAGGAGGTCGTGAATAATAAGTTTGGGGTACCAAGCGCCAGTCTTAAATGTGCCAACACATAGCGCCATCACTTTATAAATATTGATTTCAATATTCCGATATTGAAATGTGAGCCAAACCTCTGACGAAGCAACGTCAATGTCGCCATCTATTTATGCAATGAGCGGTAATGTTAACTGATTCTAATAATTTTTTCGATAGTGTATTTTCATTTGAATAATACCAAACATTGACACATAGGGCTACGGCCCTAAAACGAGATTGGATTGATTAGTGTCAGAAAATCTCGTTAAATTAAACCCATCAGGTTTTCAACCTAACGATATTTTCACCTGCGATATTTGGACGGACATAACGAGATTTTATCCCTTGAGCTTTTGAATTGCTAAACTTTGAAAATTGTGATTTCAGCAAGCGTGATATGATCCGCGAGATTTTGAACGGCGTTATTTTGAATAGACCCAAATGATTTTTTTTAAATTTTCTCTTAACTTCACTTGGTTTATATGACTGTCGATAGATTTTTGAAAGCTTTTTTCAGCTCAAACTTGGTAAATAGACTCATTTGCAGAGGACAAAATTGTGAAATATGTTTAAAAAAAAATTTAACCTATCTGGTTTTAAACAATATTTTTCTAACATTAAACCGTTCTTTTAATTAACAAATAAGAAATATGTCTGATTTTACTACAGAATTTATCACTGTGTGTCAGTCGTTATTTGAATGCACAATTTCATGTTATTTATAAGAAAAAATGTCTGAAGTTTACTTTAGCGTTTAGCGACCCCTCCCAGATGTTTTAAGGGGATCCCTTTTCCCTAATCCCGAAACGTTTTTTGTTTTTGCCTGCAAAAATCAACCTAAAGGTGGTTTTAGAGTAAAATCGACCCTTTTTGAATGATTTTTGGTGGGGGGTGCAGTTGAGGAGGGAGATTTTTGAAGTACGGCATATTATAGAAAAAGTTCTCACCTTTTTTCCAAGCTTTTTAAATTAGTTGTACTCCTTCACGTTTGATCTTAATTTTGCAAAATTTATTTATTTTTTATAATTCCATAAAAAGGTTTTTGTCATAGAGTACTATACTACTTCCGCCTTTTTATAGGGTTGTTATTGTAAAGCAAAAATGTGATGCCGTAGGCAAGGTTTTGCTCATAGAGAAATATCTCCTACATTTTTCTGGGAAGTGGCGCTAAAGTAAAGATTTGCCAAAAAAAATACAAAATAGCAACTTGTGAATACATATTAAATGGATATTATTTAATAATTATATTAGATTTTCCTCGGTGCATTTTGAATCTAACCCACAAACCGATTGAATTACACCTGCTTGGGTTGCTTTTTAAAATTGACAATTCTCTGGTTAGGTTATATTTTGAGTACTAAAACCACAGGTTATATTTTATCGGCGTAAAAAAAACATTTTTTTTTAAATAATACATCTATCAAAATTACCATTTATCAAAACACACATAATATATTATGTAACATTTATTATACTTTACCTAAATCATTGTACATAATTCCAATAAATGTACAAAAACACCGCATGCAATCGATATGAGGAGCTAATTTAACCCGTATAGCTCGATTGATTGTGCCGTTGAATTTGATACTCTTTGTGTATAATACGTATTATTTACCAAATGTGTGAGCGTGTGTACAAAATTTATTGACTATCTGTCACCCTCACATTGATTCACCCTCCAACAACAGCCGTTGTTTTATTACTTATGGTAATATTATCCAAATTTGCACTCGGCATAGCGAGGAGCACCAACTTTGTGACGCCTGCCACACGCGTCAAGGCATCGCACGAGGCAAAAGTTGTTGTCGTCGGACGTCGCGTCGCATCTCTGATCGACACATATTTACCACGTGTAATATTTCTTGGCTCTATATGATTTAATTAAAATAAAATATTATTATAACCCAAATCAAATTTATGTACGTAAAACACATAATAGCACACACAAAATTATTATGTTTTGGAATTTGATGGCGTTTATAACGAAATTTGCATTAACATAATACATATTCATAGTTACACACTAACAACAGACACGCTATGACTATTAAATCTACAGGGTGTTTTTTTGGTTCGAGTTAGTTTTTTTTAAAGAGATGAATAATACACGTTTAAAAGATCATGAGATATTGAAGATAGCCATCAATCTGATTCTTTAGAATTTTCAAATCATGTATATCTAATGATCTTCTAATACGGTGTAGTAATAGTAAATTAAGGAACAGAACGAAAAGGAAGCTAGTTATTTTCAAAAAAGGTACTTACTTCGTAGAATCTGAAATCTGGATATGGTTCTAATGTTATTTTATCTGGCGTACACGTGTAAACTTTCAATCGCTCCAAATGTCAAAATAACTTAAAGGTCTAACTTGTACTTTTCATTTTTTAAATATTCCTTACCAATTTTAAACCGTTAAAAAGGACATTTTGGTTTTTGGTCGTAGCGCCATTTATTGTTACACGAAAATTTTGTTATAATATACACAAATGTAGCAAAATATAATAAATTATTTTTTCAACACAACTTTACTTACCAAAATTGGATTTAAAATATGGTCGCACGTCCTCATATAGTCCTCATCAAGCAAAACGAACACATTCCTGCCTTGTCCTTCTTCTCTACTTACTTATAACCGAACCTGAATAAATGTATTTGGTGAAGATAATAACCGAACCTATATGTAAAACAGAAGATAATAATTCTTTTTATCAATATTTTAGGGATTTACGCCAAAGATAATAGATAATTGCATTATTGTTGTAGCTCATTTCTGGCTGCAATTTTTAAGAAAATATTGCATATTTTCTATATCTTTACCTACCAAAAAAATTTTTTTTTATTAAGGATAGGTGAGGTTTGTGGGCCAAAATATATTATAGCCTGTATTGTCACCAGAAACGAGTCTATATGCACTAAATTTCAGCTCTACTGAAGTGCGGGAAGAATAGGTTTCTTATATCTTTCAAGATTTTGCCACCAATAAAAGTAAAGGGATTTAGGTATTTCAGTTATTCTAAATTAATGATGTGTTTTCCGCTGCCAAGTTTCAAACCCGCACGCGGTCTAAATCCATCTATACCGTGCACAAGTCTAACGCGTTGTCTCTCAGGGCTATAAATGAAAATGATCGCATGTACTTAAGACATAAAATTATATAAAAATACAAAACAAGAGAGGTTAATTTAAATATATTATATATTTTAATTATCCATTTTTTTTCTTTTTTTTCAAATTAACGTGCAAGATTCTATATACCAAGTAATGTTAAAACATTTTTTTTAAAAGTGCATTTCTGTGTTTTCTAGATTTTTATTTACGTAACTTAAAAAATAAATTTATCATTTATCAAAAGCGGGTCTTGGGTGGTCAAAACTTTATATTAATGGCTAAATCTATCTTTTCTTAGGTTCAGTATAGGTTATGTTACCGACTTCCAAAGTGTTGCCCATCCTAAAATTATCCAAAAATTATACTTAAACTATAGCTGTAAATGTTGGCTATATTTATATGTGAACACTCTGTATATAAACCAACATTTCGCTAATCTAACAAAATATAGCATATAATAAATAAAATAGCATATAAAATACACTAAATATATGTACACCACCTTCATAGATTAGGTTTCGTTTGCACTATTTAATAACAAGAGGGGATTGGCATTTTCGTGTTTTGCTGCATTGAAGAAAAACAGTGTGTGTGGCGTTCTCCCCCTCCCCCCGTTGTGTACGCTGCCGTACGAAGATTCACCGTTTAAAGAAATCGATACGATGATTGTGAAAAGCGGGTTGTATTATATAATATACAGTTCGTCTTTTTTATAACGTGTCGTCGTGAAAGTTTGTAGTGTTTATTTTTTTTTTCGTATCTTGCTCTCTTATTATATATTTTTGTAATGAACTTGTGGTTTTATATATATGAATGTGTATATAATATGATATTTATACCGGCAGCGCACTTTTGCCTGTCCGTCGCCTTCGAGTAAACAATAACTTTGTCCCTTCAAGCGGTTATAAATATCGCTTTTAATTGTAATTGTATAATTGCGCAAAGGCTGCAGTTTAGTGCAGCAGCGAGTGGATTGGATGCCATCGTAATGCACCGCCATGCCACACAATGCTCAAAATCGTGTTTAAACTTAATTTGAGTTTTTGTTCAAGGGAACTATAGTCGGCAAGTTTGCAAATTTTGCATATGTGATGTATATGTTTGTATGCATTTTATGTGTATAGACTATAGAGGGTTAAATTATGTATACAAGCATTATATGGTAATTAGCGTGTTCCGTGTGCGATCAATGACCACCGGCGGACTGCACACACAAAGTTAGCGTGTCCGGTTCTTCATATAGTATTATTGTCAATTTAGCATATAGTTATTAGGTTATTTATTACAATGGGTAAAACACGTAGTAGCTCTATGGTACTCTACAGCTAAAATTTAAATTAAATGTACAAATATTATATATATATATATACATATATGAATAAGTATATGCTGCAAATTATGGCAATATGCTGCTGGCGGATATGCCACCACACTCTTGCATCAAAGCATACTTCATAAAAACAAATGTTAAATTACGAAAATTACTCCGGCAAAGTATGCAAAAACATCGGCGCATAAAAATACCTCAACAGCGAATTTATATTATTTATACAAAATAAAGACGCATAACTTGGGTGAGGATGAGTGTGTCTGTATGTGTATGTGTTGATATGTCTGCATGTGTTTGTATCAGAGTGTATACATATTTTATATTTAAATATGGCCTCGGGCCTTAGGGCATAGCGCGTTGCTGTGCTGCGCTGCTCTTTGAATATATGTATGAAAACACTTAAAGTACCGCCGAAAGTAGATCACACGGAAGAACTGCATCGAATTTATAAATCGTATTAGAGTGCATTCGCGTCATTTGCGGTGTTTGTACCTAGATTCAAAACAAAATTACTAAGCTAATTAAAATTTGTTACAAAAATATATACTATACTGGGCTATTTAAATATGACATGAAAACATTGCTTACCAGATAAAATGTGTGCAATGTGCATGGTGCATGCATACATGATCAAAAAACATAGCAGTCTGAAAATAAATTCTGCCCAAAAAAATTTGTTGTTTTGCGTTCTTGACGTTTTCCTTCAGGTGCGTCGGCGTCTGGATAGTGTATATTTTAATATTATTAAAAAAAAGTTTTTTCGGTGAACAATAATAAAATAAATTGTAATAATAAATTGTAGTCTTTTAACACCTTCCAATCGGCTGTATTCACGCTCAAAATATTTTAGGTTTTAGATCTTTTAGACATTTTAGAACATTCCTAAAATGTTTCATGTGTTTCCTAAAATTGAAATATGCTAAAAAAATAAATAAAACCAGTTTTTATAAGAGAAAATCGTGTTTTAAAATGTTCTAAAATTTCTAAAAGGTCTAAAACGTAAAATATTTTGAGTGTGAATACGGCTGATTGACTATGTACTAAAAAAATGTAATTAAAAAAATACTGATATTGTACTATGAAAATCACTGATTTTGTACTACGATAATCACTGATTTTGTACTACGATAATTACTGATTTTGTACTAATAAAATCACTGATTTTGGATAAGGAAAAAACTGATACTGTACTTAAAAACACTAACATTGTACTAAGAAAATCAGTGATTTTGTTTTACGAAAATTGATGAATTTGTGCTTAGAAAATCACCGATTTTGTACCAAGAAAATCACTGATTTTTTACGAGGAAAATGACTGATATTGTTTTGAGACAATAACTGATTCTGTACTAAAAAAAATCACTAATTTTGAACTTGCTAAGAAAAACACTGATTATGTACTAAAAACTCGCTTTTTTGTATACAGATAATCACTGATTTTGTATTTAGAAAATCACTTATTTTGTAATCATATAATTACTGATTTTGTACTAAGAAATCCACTTATTTTGTACTTAGAAAATCATTGATATTTAAAAAAAAGATTTTGTTTTAAGATAATAACAAATTTTGTACTAAAAATGGTGATTTGAACTAAAAAACACTTATTTTGTAATTATAGAAAATCACTGATTTTGAACTAAAAAATGGCTGAATTTGTACTAAAAATCCTTGATTTTGTACAAAAAAAAAACTAATTTCACACTAAGAAAATCACTAATTTTGTTCTCAGATAAACACTGATTTTGTTCTATGAAAATGACTTAATTTGTACTAAAGTCATATTTTTAGTTCTAAAACAAAACTGATTTTGTACTAAAAAAAAAAACTGATTTTGTATTATAAAAATCGCTGATTTTTTACTTTAAAAATAACTTGTTTTGTTTTACGATAATCATTGATTTTGTAGTAACTAAATCACAGATTTATTACTAATAAAAACACTAATAATTGTATTCTAAGAAAATTCCTGTTTTTGTACCGTGCCTCTCGTATGGCCGAAATACGATTGGGCGAATCACGATTTAGCAGAATGATACGATTGGACTTCACTCTTTGGACGTCGATGTCAATAGGAGTTAAGTTTATGACTCAAATATAATGTCAAAATTTAGCAGTGGTGGCAACCTGCAAAAAGTAAAATCTGTTAGCCTTTTTAACAGACAACAATTTTTTAACAGACAACAAAGAAAAACCAAAACCAAACATTTGGACATATTTTTAAAGTCTTATTTTTACAATAAATAAACGCATTTTAAATGTGATTCTAATATTATTTCTTATTTATAAAGGAAAAATAAAAAAAAATGATATTAAGTTTATATAAAGCGTGAATTTAAAAAAATGGACCCATAATATCTTCTGTGACCACGCGTTAATTTTTGTCACGAGAAAATAATATTGTTACAATAACTACATTTTTGTAGCATACATATTTTGTTGTCACAAAAAAAACTGTTATTAACAAATTTTGGTTCGTAAATTTTATTTTGTAACATTTTCTATTTATTTTTGGTAACACATTTTTTTTTGTGTCATAATATTGTTTTTTTTTTATTTAGGAACAATTTTGTTTTTTTGTGGCAGACTTAATTATTAACTCTATCGCTTTTTTCTGACACAAATGCATTTTTCAAAAAAAAAATGTTCTCAATTAAGTGATAATAATAAAATAAAAAGATAAAATAAAAAACAATGATAATAAAATTCAACTGCTCTTTCTGCGTTATAGCTGGTGCTCCCCACTAGGATTCGCTGAGGACCTCATACCGTTGATTCGTGTGGTACACTATATTTTTTATTTTTACGTGGCAGTTGAAGAGACATATAAATTGTTTGCTCTCGCGTTTTCTAACACCAATGCATTTTTTTGGTTATCTGACACCAATGAAATCTGTAAATTTAGATTTTTCAAAATTTTATTTTTTGCCTATACTGACTTATGCATAATAAACCAAACAATATTTGGTGGTCTGATACCTATACATAGAAAACGATTGATTTTTTCAAATACTAGGAGAAGAGTTTTTTTATAAATAAATCATTTGTGCCTACAAATTCTAGCAAAATATCGACGATTTTATTTGGAATATGATCAATTGAGACTCTCTTCTCCTAATATTTGAAAAAATCAATTGTTTTCTAGTTCGATATTTTCTGACACCAATGCATTTAAAAATATGTATTCCGAAAAATTGTTCGTTTTGTAAGTCGCGATTTCTGAACACATTGCATTTTATAAATTATTTAATAATACCAAAATTTTGTTATTTTTCTTAGTAATGTTTTCAGACACCAATGCAACTAACACATTTAATTATTGTAAATACCAAATAAATATTATTTTGATACAATCATTTTAAACATACCATTAAAAAAGTGATTAAGGTTTTTTTGAAATTATTGCATTTAAAAATTTGTGATGCAAAGTAAAATAGAAATTCATTATTTTCTAGGTTGCGTTATCTGCTACCAAAGCATTTAATATATTTTGTATTTAAAAAAACGTTTGTGTTTTCACTCGCGTTTTCGAACACCAATTTATTTCTTAAATTTCGGAATTTAAAAAAAAGATTTTTTCTGGCAATTAATGACACTCTTTTTAATGTTTTTCTAATTTTTAAAATCCAATTGTTAATGAGCATTTTTTTTTGTGGACAATTTTTGATTCTTTAAAAATCAATTTTCTGATACAAATGCATTTTATAATTTGTAATAATACACCGAAAATGCGTTCGTTTTAATAGTTACCACATTTTGATATTCAAAAAAGACTTTCGTTTATTCGGTTACTTTTACTAACAAAACTGTTTTTTTATTTATTTTTTTTGGATTTTACAGAAAATATTTTTAGACACTAATCTATTTTATAATTTGTAATGCGTTCGTTTTGTTAGTCGTGTTTTCTGACACCAAAGCAATACATATTATGTATATTTGAAAAATCGCTTTATTTTCGCAATGTTTAAAAAATATAATCGAATACCATTAAAAAAAACAATTAAATAATGAGAAAATCCAATTGTATTTGCCTCTTCTTTTATCTTGGCTAAAAATACACGAAAAATCATAACAATGTATCAAAGTTCAAATAACTAAAAGTATTCTCAATAAAAAAGTTGTTTTTCGACAAAATCTGCAGCAATTAGGTAACTCATCGTTCTGTGTCCCTTTCTCAAAACCCCAACCGTCTATATTAATCTTCTCAAAGGCGTAAAACTAAAAAACTTTATTACCCAAGCGGAATTTCCAAGAAAAGTCTCGTACTATAAATTATACTATGCAGAGTATACATATATAACCGATCTGAGTCCATTAAAAGAAGCTTTAACAACTCCCATCAAATATTTACAGTCTCGCGCGCGTTTGAGTATTTAAGTTGGGAAAACGAAAAGGAACTTGGTGAGTGCGTCATCGGTCCTCTTAAACGAGCGCTGCACGAGCGGATAATACGTGCATCTTGTTTATATTCTAATTTGTAGACATTGCAAGAATGCAACGTACACCTAATTACCAGCGGGCGGTGGGCGGCTGGGCTTCACAAGTACACTAATTTTATTTATTCGTTTTATCTCTGTTTTGCCGGAAAATGGAGTAAAAAATAAACAATAAACACGCAAAAGACTAACTAAAAGAAAGCGCCTTTTCAAGATGCTCGAAAAAAGGTTGGACTTTATTTTCAAGAAACACATAATTTCCCGTGAATATACCGTCTGTGAAATTGTGTGGGTGTTCTCGTTCAAAATGCGGAAAAGCTCAACTCTCATCAAGTTCCAAAAGCTCCCGCATCGTCGCTACATAGAAAAACTTTTACCTGAAACACCACAAACAACTTCTTCCACTTTCGTGTATAGTTTATGTTGTCTATTATTTTAAACAATAATTAATTAGCATGAAAGAGTTTCATTATGATTTAGACACGCGCTCGCTAAAACAACATTCTATCTAGCTTCAGGCACATGATAAATGATAGACTATGGCGTGTGCTGAAACCGGTACTCAAAGTCTTTCCTTCCCACTCAATGTGGCAATTTAATAATCAACCAAAACAGTGCTAATCAGTCAATGTTCTGTGACTTAATGACCAATTTTAACAGTCAATATAAATATATGTTTTTTTTAAAGACATTGAGTAATTTGAACGGGCCAATTAAAGATGAGGTGAGATCACCTCTAGACAGCAAAAATATAGCGTCATTGTGCGATTAATATTCCGGCGCCACCGTCGGGCGTCTTAGACGCTGTCCCAAGAGTGCAATATCAGTTGATTTGCACTCGAATTGCAACGTGGTGTGCACGGAGTTAAAAAGACGGGATTTAAGTGATTGAGTATTCGCGCGTGCTCGTAAAGGTTAACCGGTTTTCAATTAGAGTTGCGAGAGCATCTTTTAAAATAACTAGTATATTTTGATGGTGCTGGTGTGCAGGCCTGATGCGATGATGATGATATTTGCATAATTCAGTCATACACAAAGAAAAGTTGAAGCGAGTATGTACAATAATTGTGATATCATCGGTGGCATGCCGTTTTTTGTGGATTAACACTGAGCAGAGGTTTCAAGAGATCCTCAATGAAGTTGAAACCATCTAAAATTATTTAATTAAAATTTGTTTGGTTAGTTGTAGTTGTATTTCTATGGACCAATCTGTTCAGAATAAAAAAAATACCATTAATGTGATATTCAAAAATAAAGAGCTTAAAAAGTAAAGTTTGTTTTAATTTTGAGCATCTTTTGGATTCAGATGTAAAATGGGAATACTATTTCAATATATTTATGTTTTTAAATAAATTTGATGTGCGCACACAGTTTTAGAGTTTTTTTAAAGGAAAATTTCATATCCTAGTAATTAGGTTATTTAACCTAAATTTTAAACAATACAATACATACGAAAATATTTATGATAAGGTTCTATCTCTTTTTTTAAATAAACCAAACTAAATTCAAAGGAATTATTTCTATTTTTTCAAGCAAATTGAAGTGCCTTATGCTCCACCATAATTTGTAAAACAATTTTTTCTACTGAATGATGGATTTAAAAAAAATAATAAACGATTCAATAGTTTAAAGGTATCCTATTTTAAACGTACTTTTTGTGTCTCTTTCCAGCGTTTTTATTATTTTTTTTAAATAAAATAAAATATGATTCTTAGAGAAACTATTTTCTGAAAACT
>JAAAKO020033964.1:0-28790 GCA_010015015.2 Bolitophila cinerea | reverse complement strand
GTCCTCGGGACTATCATCCTTCATAAATGAAGGTTGAAGGCTAAACCGTCGACGTAAAGGTCTCCCCTTCATCGTGTGTGGGCAAACTAACTCGAGCTTATAAATCAGCGACAAATCTGTGTTCTCACACAAACGCACTTATGCCGCAACGCTACAAGTCACCTTAGTCACCTTAGTCACACGGCAATCGAAGGTCAAAAGGAAGCTTTCGTCTATTGAATTTGTTCAGAATCCGTACTTTGTGTGTGACCACCTGAAACATAATTTTGAATTATAAGTATATTTTTTATAATTCCATATTTATTAATAAAAACAAATTAAAAAATATATATTTTATAAAATATATTATATTAAAAATAATTTGAAATTGTGCTCTCATAATTTAATAATTGTGTTCTGATTCTTTAAAAAATATATGTACTTGTTAACAATCAATTATTTTTAGAGTATATCACTGGAATATTCAAGCGGATATTTCTACTGTTTTCTACAGTTTCCTTTCCTTTGTATTATTAGATATTTAATTCGGTAAAATAAATTAATGAAAATACCATTTTTATTCTTTTTTTATTTTCAACAAATATAATAGATCATTACTAAGAGATGCCCATAATCAAGCAAATTTCACTTTGTGAATAACCATTTTATCGCAACGACATTTTTGTTTTAGTTCAAAATAGAAAAAAATACACTTACCTTACACATATTATATTTATGTATGTATTATATAATATAAATGTAACTACTAAAAATATTCAACAAAGAATTTAATTCAATCAAAATCAAAAATATTATTAAGTGCGGAATGCCAAAAACTCCTAATGCTTTTTCTTAACACACTATAGTCACATTCCTCAAATTTTAAAGATTTTCCAATAAACCACAAAATTAATTATGAACACATGAATATTCAAATATTATAAAAGCATTTCAGGTTGAATTGTGCCATTTATTAAATATATATATAATAAATACGAGTATAGTATCGCGAAACATAATAAAAGTTCATATATATATTTTTTCGATGTACAGTAGCTCATATAATTTTAAACTATTTTTTAACCATGTATGCTTTGAATAGCCATACAAATATAAGAACTTCGCACTTCGTGTAATTTGTTACTGTTTTAAATATAATAGATATTTTTTTAAACACAAATACTAATTAATGATAACGATAGTTATAACAAGAAATGCTGTTTAGGTTGGACCAAAAAACATCAGTCAGTCCAAAAAATGATCCTGCGAACAGCAGTGTTCAAGCTTGTAGACATAGCAAAGAATTGCTATCTCCCTCGTCGAATCTGAATAAGATGGATTTCTTTGTATTGAAAATGGAACACATTCCAAGTCGGGGCTTGCTGTAATAAATTCCCACACTGTATTATTTCAAAAATCGGTTTTTATTACATTGTTCAACGCGTTTCGCAAGTGTCTTGAAGATTGTTGATAAGTTCAAGAGCGGATTTATCTCGCTTGAGTTATGTTGCAGACAAAACGAGCAATAAGATTGAATGCTCACCCGGTGTATAATCGTAGGTAGGTTTTTTTAAGCATTATATATATCATTATTATATTATATTCCACTGTTTGACCTAACTCAAAAGCTCACTGGAATATATGTTTGTAAATGGGACATACAAGAAAAATATTTGCAGTATACTCTGTAACTTTATTAGCACAATAAACCTCTCACCACTATCATCCTTTTATAGTAATTTGTATTTAAATGCAAACTAGTTTATATCGGAAAAGCACTGATGAGCTTATTCACATTTCTTATCCATTCTTCCTTTTCCCCCACTATTTTTGTAAATAAATAAACAAGTCAATAAACACCAAAAAAGTGTACGTTCCCCCTCCACATCTTTCCTTGCATTTTTCTAAATATAACAAATAATATGAATATATTCATATTCTTATAATCTAAAATATTGTTAAATGACAAAATATTTTCGAATAAACAGTGTTAATAGGTTAAGTATTTTAAAATCGGTGACAAGAAATAATTTTGAAGAAAGATCATTCAACAAATGATTGTTTAAATATTTCAAGTATTGGTTATAAGAAGGGCAACCAAAAAGAAGCTCTAGCTTATTTTCTTGGGGCAACCGTATCGTCAGATGAGTAAGGCAGAAATACGTTTCATTTGTTAGGGCTATTTTTAGCTTATTTTAATATAAATTCTGTTCATTTTTAGTGCATATTTTAATTATTTTATCGAAAAACAAGCAGAAACAAGCTAAATCTGTAGAACAAAAAAATGTCAAAAGTACAGCGGACTCGAAATATTAAAGAAAATTAAAAAGTTATTGCACGGAGAAGATTGTAATTGTTAACAAATATAAAAACTCTGAGGTAAAAGCCAAATACCATCCAATTAGAAAAATCGATATTGAAAGAAGTATTCTTTCTATGAAAAAACATATTCTGTTTAAATATCAGGCATTAATTTATTTCAAAAATAAAGCTTTTCAGTACAAACTTAAACTTAACTTCGTATTATAATTATATGCTATAATGTAGAAATATGAAGTTATTTTATCAAGTATATATTTTTAAATAAATTATATGTGAATTATATTTTATTAGGATTAAAGTTTTTTTTGGGTACATAATGTGTTTGTAATGTATTTTTAGATCTTATTTTAAGGGCTTAAAACGATGTTTTAATGGCTTATTTTTATTTTATTTATTGGTTGTAAATGTACACTTGGGTTGTTTAAAAGGTTGAAGTTCATTTATTTTAAGCATTCCTTAGCACTCGAAGATTTGGTTCTCGAATTGCTTAGATCTCTGTCGGTCGTATCACTCGAAAAATTCAGAGCTAAGCCCCCAACTGTCAAAATGGTATTATTCACTAAAATGAAACATTTAGATCAGTGTGCTTGGCCTCTGATTGAGGATCAACCGACGAAAAGTTCACCCACTTTCAATGTTGGCTCACGTCAGCGAAGTGACCGAGCTTCATTCACATGACTTTGACTTTGGCGTTTACCTTGAAAACAAATCAAAATCAACAAATGTTAAACAATGTTAAACTACACCAATACATTCAAAAAAAGCTGCGGTCTATTTCTGGAAAACACCGGGAATATTCGTATATGCGAACGGTTCATAAAGCAAACTTTTAAAAGACCCTTTGAATTTTTGCTTGCAGATTGCCACCCCTGCCATACTATAATTTTTGTGGCAACCTGCAAGCCAAAAAAGATGGCAACCTGCACTATTACGCCATTTTGGATTAAACATTATAATAATTTGCTAATTCATGATCTTTATGAAATTATGTTATTTCTGTTATTTCTTTACCGTAGCTCATTCAAAAAAATTGAAAGCCATTTTCGGACAAGGTAAGGGGAGCCGCACTCTCATTTTTGTGTGACACAAGCTCACAAGCACAAACACTGAAAGTGGGTACTTCATTATTTTTTGTTTGTTGCGACGATAGTCGATTTACGATTCGTACACTTCTGTGAATCCACAAACCACAAAAAACCCTTGACAGAGAAGAGCACGATTACATTTACAGATGTTGACTAAGTTCCACTAAACATTGCTGGTATCATTATCCAGGATGACACCGAAGATCTAGGATCGTTGCTCGGTACACCAGCCACAAAAAATATTATATTTGCACAAAAATGACAACAGTCAAAGTCGTCAAAGGGCACGGCATAATTAACGGAACTATAGAAAGTTTGTGATAACAAAATAATTTAAAATGTACCTACAAATAAACTTCATGTGGACTCAGAAATAATATTAGAACAATTAACCCCATTAGGTGTCACATCTTACCCCAATAGTAAGGTGAGTTGTTTTTCTCTTAATCATCGAATTTGAGATCATTTGTAAACATTTTTAAAATTATTTCGCATTGTTCGTAAAATAAAAAGGAAAACATTGCATTTTTCCCCTATTTTGCCTGTCACCAATAAATAAATATAAACATATTTTGGTTAAACACGTGTCGTGTCATATATACATCAGTCCTCCTCCAGAATATAGAAGAATATATATATATTTAGGAAAATATTAGGCGCAACGCGTAAATACACACCTAAGCCAAAAATATATAAATGAAGTAATTAATACTCTCAATTGTATAGATACAATATTCATTCATAAAATACATTCAATTTACCTTTAGTGTTTTCGGTAAACACAACCCACGCATGATTTATTTAACAATAAAATTTAATTATTTGAGCTGCTTTTTGGGAATTATAATTATATGTAATGAATACTATAATGTTTATATAGTGTTCGACGGCGACGACCGAACGTAATATAATATATAAACATGGACTTTTTACTGTATAGTGTATAATATATGAACAATTTTACAATGTACAATGTACACGAACTTTGTACTCACACAATTTATAATTAGTAAACTCGTTTTGGGTAAACAACACCTTTATCAATTGCCCCCGTGTGAAAATTACAATTATTGTTTTATATGCTAAATGCAAATGGTATTGTTTACATTGCTTATTTGTTTTATATCAAAAAAAACCATCGTCGCGCGTCGTGTATTGTGTGTGTGTGTGTGCGTGCGTATTTGAGCTTATATGCATGTATACGTGTAGTGTATTGTGTTTGTGTATGAATTGTATATTGTATTTTTATTTGTACACACCTGCACAACATTTTTGTAGATAATGTTAAAGATAATATTTATGTCAAAATTATCAAGGGTGCACCTGGACTGAAAATGTTTGCCAACATTAAATTTATTCCTCTATAAAAAAAGTATGTAAATATCGGTACTGCATAGTTAGAAGTATTGCAACAGGCCATTTGAAACACAAAATTGTAACAACAGGTTCGCTGAACCTAAATTTTAAATTAGATTTATATTTCAGCTCTACTTTTTTAGATAAGTGTTTTTTGAACGTTTTTTCATAAAAAATATATTTAATTTAAACAACTTTATATCAGAATTTTTCTGTGTTTCATTGATAACTTTTTATCTATCGTTGTGTGTATTATATATTATTTTTATATATTAAATAATTATAATAAAATTTTCAAAAAACAATAATAAATAAATTAAAAAATTATAATAATTTAGCTACTAGACAAAAACTAATGCCATTAGCTTCAACTATCATGGCACCAAAATAATTGTTGACTAGTGTAATGATAAGCCAGCCCAGTAGATAAGACCTTATCGATAATTTTTAGAGATTTTTGAACTTTTCATTAAACTTTTTTATTTAAAATAAAAATATATAAAAATTATAATGGTAATAACCTTACCTACCTTTTTTATTTGGAAATCTTAATTTGCAAGAAACAATATAATTGTTTTTTTCAAGCTCACTATTTTTAGTATATATATATCGATCATTGATTTTAGTAATATGAGCCTAGCTAAAAACTCATCGAGGTTTAAATTATAAATCGTGTTTCAAAAAATTAGGTAATGTATAGTTTCATTCAATTATATCGTTATCTTCAACATCATTATTTATTTGGATTATCGATTAGCCAAACATTTGGTTTGACTATGGTAGAATTCTATTTTAACGATATTTTTTTTAGTTTTCTCAAAAACTAGAAATATCTTTAGATTTTAAAACTAAAAATTTGGCAAAATTTAATATATATAAAAATATAAATACATTTTAACATTTTGTCTAAACATTATTTATATTTCATGACCTTGACCATATTGTATGACCATAATTGACCAATGACCATCTTATTATAAAAGTTTTTAAATAATATACGGCGTAGATCGTATATGTTTCATGAAATAATACTCGTATTCGTATATATACTTGTGTATAAGCCAAACCCACTGCTAAAAACATACACGCAGATATTATTTTGTCCATTATGCTAAAGCTTTTTTGTCCTTACTTATCCGAACGAAATAATGTTCATCCTGGTAACATCTGCAATTTAGCAAACAACCTGTACGATGTGTATACATATATATATATACGTTGATATATAGATATAGTTATACAAATACATAAATGTCAACCTATATATAAACTTTTCTCTTATATGTACATCAAAACATTTATCATCGTATAGTATTTAAGTATATCTCTATAAATGTATATATATATAAACCTACATCCTACAGTCTACACTCTACTCTACATGCTAAAAGTATGTTTGAGGGCCTTTATTATGTTCTGTTTTACGGCATCTATCCAGCATACATAATTATAACTTGTATACATCAAAAACTTTTGTCAACAGTTGTAAAATAAATATATGTAGTACACATATATATATATACTCGTAGTATTATATTATACTGTATAGTATAGTATATATATATATAAATATTATATAAAATTTAGTAAAATGCAATTTTACCTAACTCCTCGTGTTGTTTTTCATTTTGTGTTATTTAGTTTCATCACACATATGCACTATAAATTATTTTATACACACACAAACACAAAAACAATATACATTACACATATACTTTATAAACAACTAAAATACCGGGATGTTTTTGGTTTAGGAAGCGAAATATAATTTATTTTTAGATTTTCCAAATAAAAAGAGGTGTGCAAGCTGTGACTATGTGTATATTATTATGTATTTATACAGTCATTAATACTATAGCTGGGGTTGGGTCGCTGCTCATATTATAATTGTAGCTTTCCGTATATACATATGTATTATGCAAGTACAAACGATAATGAAGTTTGTTTTGTTCCAGGAAATAGGATATTTATATATAGTAGATACTCTTAATACAAAAAATGGAAGCATTGCGTAGGTTGTGCAATATTTGGAAAGTATTTCAAATTTGAAAAATAAAAGTTGACGTATATAATTTCAACAGAGACATATTAAATTTGTAATAATAACATAATTATTTGTAATCCATATTTGAAATTAGTGGTGTAATTGTAATCATTAGGAGTTTTTGCCGTGCACAAGGTGGAGTAGTTCTGCTTTTTGATATGTTGGGTGGGATCTAGCCACTCCTGGAACGTATAAAATTATTAAAAGTACCAATTAATATCAAAATAATTGTTTATTAATGATTTTTTTTAAATACATATTCTGTGATTTTATAGTTATAAAATTAGTGATTATCTTAGTAACAAATAGAATAAGGGATTTCTTAGTTCAAAGTCAGTGATTTGATTAGTAAAAAAACAATCTTACAATCAAATCTTAGTAAAAAAAACATTTTTTTTACTTAAAAATGTGAGATTTTTTTATGTTAAATAATTTGTAATTTGTTTTTGTTTTAAGTACACTTTTTTTAAAACATTTCTTAATTTGTTTGGTAGATACAATGTTTCTCTTTAAAAATGTGTTTTTTGTTTTATAAATATATTGTCGCCACTGTAACTTGGTTATTATTAGACTTTGAAAAAACTTGTTCATGTTGAGTCTTTTACTTGTTTTTATTTTTGAAATATTTCTTAATTTTTTTTTGTTTTTGATTGTTTCATTTTAAAAATATTGTTATAAAAAATATTATTGTTGTTTAGATACAAAAAAACATATAAAATAAAATGCTCACGGCAGCTCCATATTGGTTATTTTACTAATAAATAAAGTATTGAAATATTGATTTTTTTAAATAATCTTCGTTTCCTTTAAAAAATATGGTACATTTTTCGTATACACCACATTCCACATTTAATTAGGTAACTAAACCTATATTTATGATTAAAATAAAAAAAATCTTTCGTACATCTTAATGATTTTTCCAACTCGTTTAATTTATTAATGACTAAACTATAACATAACTCTTGACCTAAATTAACAATTAACAGATTTATTTTATTTAAATTCGTCTTTTTTAGAATTGTTGGTACTTTTTGAATCTTCATATTCATCACCAAAAATCACTCTTGCAAGTTTTGTTTTCCGACTTTAAAAAATATGCCATTCGTGACGTGTTTATCCGCATTAATCTGTGGCTTTAATAAATGATAGACTTTGAGCGCGAAAATTCAAAACACACAATTAAATTATTATAACCTTTTTTAAATATGCTACAGTATTTAAGGTTTTTTATAAATTCTAACATAATTATAGTTTCCATTAAAGATCCGGGCATTTTTCAAAGTGCCGGGCCCGGGAGGAAACACAACCCCCTCACATCTGTACGGGCCTAATAGTAAATTTCACAAAACGTTACTCTTCCATATTCCATTGGTTTCTTTTTTGAAGAAAAAAAAAATGGTGTGCATTTTTAAATTATTAGTTCAGCTATATTAAATAGTCTTTTGAGCTTTTTTTGATGGACGATTTCGGAAACAAGCAGAATTTTGAGCCAAGACACAATTGCTAAGCACTTTATGTGACAAGCATTAGGCGCATATGTAACTAGCGCCATGACCTAATCCAAACGGAGGTATTTTAATTTTACGCTAATGACATCTGCGCGACAATGTCTTGGTATTTTGCGCTTTGCGCATTTTTATTAAAAACACAAAAGTATATAAGACGGAATATATAAATCTGGCGGTATTTTCGTTACCCATTTATTTTTATTTATAAGGTTAATTTTTATTTATAAGGATATAAATTTAGCGCAGATGTCATTCGCTAAAGAATGATGTACCGCTAATTCTTGCACTAGTGACATAAGCTCCTAATAATTGCAGTGCCTATGTCAACTGCGTGTTGGCCGGTGATGAGACTGGCGCTTGCGGCCACTCACCGAATTCGGATAATCTGGAGTGTAAAATTATATTATGAGATATGCGATTAATTTGTAGCTTTTATCAAGAGTCAAGTAAAAGACTAGCAAAAACTAGTAGACAATTAAGCAATGCCCTTAAAAAGTAGGTATATAGAATTTATAGAATTTATCTAAAGAATTTATTTTCTTTATATTGTCCACCACTAAACTCACTCCCTCTTAACATTATTTAAATTAAAACTTAAAAAGGGGGTATGTTAATTTTGTAATAAAGAAAACCTCCATTACATTTCTTAAAAGAGGGGCAGTATTCCATCGATTAAATTTTAAAATGTCTGCTACATTGAATTATTGTCGGAACAGCTAAACGCTAAAACGATAAAAGTAAATATAAAATAAGTTTTTCTTAAATATTTCTAATGCCGGGTATGCTAATGATCAGGGCAACCAAAAACACCATATGTATGAGTGTAAACTAAATATATGTTTTAAGAAAAATCATTATTTTCCATAATACTTTATATGAAAGTTAATAAATTCGCAAAACAAAATTTAAGTTACTGAATTTTCGAAATATTGAGATAATAACTGAAGTGGACTGAAAGTTCAAGTATTAATATAAATCAAATTGTTTAAAATAAATATAGCATCCATTTAAAAGAGTATATATTAGAGGCATTTTATTTGTCTTTTTCGAATCGAATTAATTTATCTGTCAAACAAAACACACAAAGATTACCGGTACGCAATAAATTAAATCAATTGTTGATATTTTTCGTACATATTTGTTGGTTATAATCTAGGCAAATCAAATATAAGCAAAAACTATTTTTGTATTAGCATACAAGAGTTAAAAGAATTCACTGAATTTAGTTTAAATGACAATTTTTAAAATTCGACATTAGTTGTACGCAAAATTAAATTATTGGGTTAATTTTTACATGCAAATAAGTCAGAATTAAATCAACAAAACCCGGCAGTTATTGGTATAATTTGCTGTGTGTAATTTAGCAACAGTAAGACTGTCTAATACTGGAAATCTCAAACAGTCTTAATGTTTGATACATTTGTCATATTTTTTTCTTTTAATAATTCTCCTCTGTAAACCTTTTTTAAAAAAATTGACACATCAATTCGTGTGCGAAGAAGCTGATTATGTTATTGTTTGTTTTGTTTGATCTTCCGCCGCTTCACCGTGAACTCGCAATATAATTTAAAGTATTTGTACGGTACCATAAAAAATCGCAATTTGTAAAACTTTTGTTGGCCAATTTTTCGAATGCCATTTTACGAATTTTTTTTGACATTTTGGCACTTTTCTATAATGTTTTTTTTAATATCTTTAAAAATTGTTTTTTTTTTAAAGCAAATAAAATCGTCCCATTTAAAAAGATTTTTAGAGGAATGTGTGTTAAAGCTCAAAGGAGTGGAAATTTCAAAGACTATAAACTAAAGATATAATAATCCCTCTTTTAACTATTTCCAGAGCTTTTACTTTTTTTTACTAGTTGTTACTAGATTTTGATACTATTTATATTTTAAAATACAAATATTGTTATTTAGTTTTGTTGTTGTTGTATTTTTGATTTTTGACGGAAATATGCAGTACAGATGCAGTAAACTCCAGGCATTATAACTTATTGTTATTTTGGCCAAATAACTTGGCAGTTGAGCATTTGCAAAATGCACCATTTAATTTTAGAAAAAATGGCAAAATATGCTTCTTTAAAAAACGTTAGGCATATTTTTAGTTTCCCTGCTAATAACAAAAAATAAGGTCTATACACAACATTATAGAATTTGATCTTTTTTCAGGATTTAGATCAATGTTAATATCGTACAATATATATAAACAATATTGCACCATTAACACAAAATGGCCTATCAACTGACGGAAATTGAAAACAATGCAATGCCAAGAGTTTGTTCTTCTCAAGTTCATTTTTGTGCACAAAGCGTCTTTCAGGATAACGAGTTTTAGTGAAAAGAAATACACATGAGAGAAATGCACACTCATCAGTGCATTCTTGTCCTTGTGCGAGGAATGCACTTGAAAATAATACTTATTACGCAGAACATTCTTGTCATCTTTAAAGGTGGTCGCTAAAACAACAATAATAATTTAAAATTGAAGGAAAAAAACAACAACAAAATCAGCTGCTTTAGTCTTATATAATGTAGTTATTATTGTAAAACCTTTTCACCAAATGTGCATGTGCACAATTACAAAGTACCATTGTAAAATAACATACCAAGAATCCTTTCTCACTTTGTGAGTATATCTGTTAAAATTTGTTTGATTCAGTTATTATGTTTTTATATTTTTTTCGAGATTTTGAGTAAACACATTATTCACATATTTTTGTGATTTTTGCCCAACATATTTATACGAGGAATATTGTTATCCTTTTTTGGTAATCCGTAATAACCCGCTTAAAACATATGGTCATTTTTATAATCCTTACTTACTTGCACAAAAAGTATGGTTATTTGTATTATGTATAAAAATACGTTTATTTCGTCTGTTTTTGTTCCCTAAGCTTAAAAGCTACAATGGATTATATATTTATTTTATATTTTTTTGTTATCAATGTTAATTGATTAGCAAAATGTATAACTATATTTTATTTCGTTAAAGGATAAATGTACAAAAGGCTAATAAGCATGAAGAGATTTAAAATATAAGTACCAATATTTGTTTGCATATTTTCTAAATATTTACGTCGCAAAGGATAATAATGGGTAATACAATTTAGGATTTATATTAATCGTCATAAGATCCCAATGTATATTTGGCACATCAACACAATTAAATCGGCACTTTAGATTTTAGTAATTCCGAAACCAAAGGCAATATAAACACGATGAATCGACAAACTTCCCAGAAACACGTAATTATTCTTCGAAGGAATTACGGTAAATAATCCTACCTTCCGAATGATAAAACCGAGAACGCACATTTATTATTTGTTGTATTTCACACGCACCGACCGACAATAATCTCAAATATATACATATACTTTATATACTATACTATTTATACGGTTATACTATATGTACATATACTTAATATATATTATCTTTACATAAGTACACGCTCTACAAGTCTGGATATTGTATATTATTACATTTTATTGTGTATATTATAGAATATATACGAGTATAACAGTGGGTTGAACGCACGTATGCATGGCATGCGTCTACCGTCTAGGGTTTAGGCTCCGGCGAACACGAGAAATGCTAACAAATCACTAAACCGAAAAAACACACGGACAAAAGGAAATGGAATTTGCTGGCTGATGTGTGGCGGTGTGTATAGACGGTGATAAATACAGATGAGGGTGGCCCGCAAACGAGGTTGACGCTCAGGGATGTTCTTGTGCACCCTGAAAATACGGATGGCAGCGCACAGGCTGTAATGGTGGCGAACAAGCTGGCAGCGGACGCGACGCGACGGTAACGGTAGCGCTGTGCGGGTTCAAGGAAATGTGTAGCCCTGCAAATCCTCTTATAGTTATGCAGGGGTAGTTAAAAAGGATCAAATGAAAAACAATAAATCAAAAGCTGACGAAGCTATAAAATAATTTGTGGACGCAATTGGTGCTCCGTCTTGTAGCTATATGTGCAAGTATGAAACAATCTTATATATTTCTAAAATATATAATCGTATATACTTTATATATAAATATACGTGTATATATATAGATATATAATAAAGTACGGTATATACGAAAGCTCCCGCGAATTGTGCTCAGGCGTGTGCTCGCGATGCGCGAAATACATTATTTTCTCGGCGTCTACACAGGCTCCAAGGATATTTCTCAAACAATGAAACCGTCCTTCTTCGCTTCGTCTCGTGATGCTGCTGGTGTTGCGCAAATAAATTGGTTTCATTATGTGATAAAATTTAAGGCTCTTGATTTTAATTTTCAATTTATATTATCGTTTAATTTTCTCGAAAATGAGTCAAGTGCAATAATAAACCCAACATCACGCAACAAGCAAAGTTTTTACTTAATTTCGTGTGAATCTGTGATTCATTTCATAAGTTATTGTTGTTGTTATTATAATTTAAATATACTCGAAAATAAACTTTATTTTTGTTCAGTAATAACGTTTTATCTAATTTCATATATTTTTACATTACAAATCTACATGATGGTCTTACAATTTGGACTCAATTGTCCTTGTTGATGATTGTTCACTATCATTTTTTTCTTTTCGAAGATATACAAATTTTGGGTATAGCTGTTGACTGTTGTATTGGCTTTATAATGTTTTTTTTGCTTGTATTTTAATGTCATAAATTTATTTCTTCATTATTACATTTTACCTCTTTGTCTGAAACAGGCGTTTGTGGAGAAATCTCTATTTCGGGAGAAAAAAACATATCTTTATTTTAATGAGAGCCAAAAATAATACAATTTTTATCAATACTGACTTATTTCAGTTACCCTCGTACCCAATTTGACCATTTATGGAAGATAGCCTTTTCATTCAAATAAACAAGATTTGTATAAATTCTTTTCTTCACTTCATCGAAAACAGATCAAAAACATGTTTTAATGAAAACAAACTTAAAACATTGATTTCACGAAAACTAATTTCGATCTGTTTTTAAATTTGTTTTGACTCTAAATTTTGTTTTCACTCCTCAAAAACAATATGTCATTGTTTTCTTTGAATAGCTTCGTCTGTCATCTGAAAACAGACAAAACCGTGTTTTAAACAAAAACACACTGCAGAAACGTGTATTTGTATTCGAGAATATGTTTTCTAACTATTTCCGACTTCTGACCTAACAGAAAAGGTTGAAATGCGCATGTGTTAGTAAAAACAATTGGAAATACACCCGAAGCCATTTGAGCATAATATTAAAGCCTAGGCAAAAACAAGTTGACGTATAAGAATTTTTTATTTTTGCATGTTTATTAACTAAAAATATTTTTGTAGTCGTACCAATACAAATGGATGGAATGGGATACATACAAATGTTGAAAAAGTGTTTTCAGCCCGACGAATTTTTCAGAAAAATTACTTTCCGAAAACAGTGTTTTCGCAAACGTTGCGACGTTTGAGTTGTTTCTATTTTCTTTGAGTGGAAAACATATCACTTTGGACATTTTTTGAGGAATCCAACAGGAGCATAAAAATTTCAGTGTACTGACGAAATCATTATATTTTCAAATCACCAATTGAGCCGATAGTTCGCCAAACCGTACAACTCCATAAATAAAAAAATGATAAAATTAATAATTATATCAAATTGGCTACACTACATTATATATTTTGTTATTATTTTTTAAATAAACTACCTAATCGATTACGCCATAGCTCCTTATTACATCTTTTTTAATTATATTATGTTTAGTGATAAGAAATCATTAAATTTATTAATAACAAAAATAATTTAATACATATAACCTAAAAAACTTTAACAAAAACATTTTTATACGGCTCAATTGGTCCGAAATAGTGTACAAGTTATCTTTTGCAAGAATATTAAAAAAAAAACACCGTAAAAAAACAATAAATCTAAAAATAAATA
Organism: Bolitophila cinerea; assembly: GCA_010015015.2. Classification (NCBI taxonomy): domain Eukaryota; kingdom Metazoa; phylum Arthropoda; class Insecta; order Diptera; family Mycetophilidae; genus Bolitophila; species Bolitophila cinerea. The sequence continues at coordinate 14,595 of JAAAKO020033964.1, read as the reverse complement.
TAATAAAGATAGTTAAAATAAATTTAAACCGTGATTAATAGGTAATTAGTGTATGAGGTAATTGTGTAAATTTTGCATCAATCTTAATTATGTCTTGAACTTTTTATTTTCCGATTTCGATTTCTGTCTGTTTAAAGCATTGAGTAAATAAAACACAGGATCAGCAGATACATATCGTACATGTGCACTAAACAGGGTGTAATATTTTAACTATTATATTTAAAAATAAAATTTTCGTACATATTTTTAGAAAAAATACCTTTTATGTAATTAGCATATCCGGAATTATCTTTTTATGTTTATCGTCATTATGTTTAATAAGAACAAAATATTTTGGTTCATCTTATTTTATCTTTACTTTTTCAAGATTAGCTATGCAGCAATCTTCAGCGAGAAAACTGTATCAAAATATTAAGATAGTTAATAGTTTATTATGTCAAGCCGAACTCGCAGTGAATTATTCTCGCCTTTACCTTTCCAGTTATTTAATGTCAGAATAGCTAATTTCAAATAAATAAATATAAAATTAATTATTTTTTGAAATATGATTCACAACAATGTCGCTTTTTGATCGTAAATTAACTAATGCCGGATATGTTAATGAATCGAACACGGTTGCGTATGCTATATGTTCCTCATCCAAAAAATCATTAACAATCACATATAGAATGCATTTAAAAACTACAACCTTTTTATACACAAACACAATATCCATCGTCATTTCTCTGTATTCACGCTCAAAATTTTATCAATTTTAGTAATTTTAGGATTTTGTTACTATGGTTACTCATGTAAAAAGTGATTTCTAAAATCACTAAAATTTATTAAATTTTGAGCGTGATTACACCACTTGGGTGCTTTTTTCAAATATTTTAAAATAAAACATTTTTATATATACTTTTTTAGTCCATTCAATTTTGGATAATTCTTAAAATAAAGGTAAAATAAAGTTTGGCCTCAAAAAAAATGATTTTCGTAAAACTTTAAGATGAGTTGTTGCAAAAATCAGAATCCTATAAATTAGCGTCAGAAATGATTATAATTATTAGAGACCAAATTATTAAATAAATACTTTTATGCCGGTTATGTTTGCCAATTTTATCTTTACGAATCATGTTTTTGTCATAAAAAAATGAATTTACTATAAAGTTTTTGTTTCTTTTTTTGTAAATAAATAAAACCTCACTTCCGGTTTTCATACAACGATATGCGTTTTCATGTGGAATGCATCTATATCACTTATAAATTACTATTTGACTAAAAAACTATTTTTGTATCTCTTTTAATTTAAATAGCTATAACTATATTTTAGCATTACATTATATTGTGTATAAAATGCCTACCAAAATTAAACAAAATCAATATTATGTACCTGTCCTGTCTGGCTGCGTACTCCTTTTATCGCAAACTAGTCATCATATAAAATGAAATTGATACAATTTCTAAGAAAATACGATGTTTAAACACGTTTTTTTGTATTTTTTAGTGCTTCTATTTTTTAACAAAACGAACTTTTGTATCTTTATTATAATGACATATTTTGTATCTATTATAACGTTTTTAGTTATTATGAAAAAAATCTAATTCTTTAATGACAATTTTCTGTTCTCTTATAATAAATAATAATTTCTGACGCTAATGTATAATTTTAATAAATTCAATTACCAGGATTCCCGGTTTGAAGATTCCCGGGAATCACGAAAATAATTAGTAACCCGAAACGTACATATTTATTTGTTTTAGGAAGCGGGTAATGAATATTGGAACTTGTTTTTAATTTCTTTATATTTGTTTTTATTGAATTTTATTATATACTAAATAATATTTTTTTTATAAAAATAACTCAATGCTCATTGTGCTCAAATGAGTGCCAATGCACAATGCAATATTTACAATTTTAAAGATATAATACTATTCAATACAATAAATTGTGGAAGCAGAGAAAAGCTCAATTTAAAAATAAAATGTTCCTAAAAAGTTAAAATATGAAATTGTATCAAAAAAATAAAATGAAAGTGGTAACAAAATGTATATGTGTTCAGTCACACGGTTAAGTATTTAAAAATATTTTATTTGTAGGTAATATTTAAGAAATCACTGAATTTTTTTTTTCTAAAATTCACTAATTGCATTTTTTTGTAAAACTAATATTTTATAGTTTTTAAAAAGTACAGACAAAGAAAGGGTAGTCCATTATTATTAAATAGTAAACATTTGTATGTCCATAGCCGCATTAGAGTGGGGATTTTTTCAACTCAGCAACAATTTATTTATTCACCCAACTCTTATGAGTTGGAGCTGTAATTTTAGAGTTTCACCTAGCTTAGAACCAGCTCTAACTTAGGTAATCGAAAGCGACCGCCTAAGTAGTTAAGAGCCGAGGTGTTTTGGTTTGGAGCGTTGCTCTAGGATTTTTATTTTATTTCATCATGTTTTTTTTTTATTTAGTGCTTGTAAAGATTTGTGAAATCAGGAGTATGTGTGGGTTTTTTGACTAAGAGGAGTACGATTATTTCCTAAAAACTATACGATACAATGTTGCCTCGAATTTAGCGAGATAAATATGATGACGTAGACGGTTCAAACTAGATCACCCTGTAAAAAAAAATCTGACCAAACAAAAAAAGTTAAGGAGAGAATTTCTAACAAATTTTTGAAGACTATTCAGTAAAAATAAATAAAATGAAAAATGTATTGACCAAGCCAAAGAGGTTTCTTTCTATCTTTTTACCAGTCTTTGCGCATAGTTAGTAGTAACAGAGCATGGCGAACTTAAGATCAGACCAGCTGACCGGACCAAGACACAAAACAAGATATCTACCTTTAGGGAACAGCCAGCAACAGCCCACTAGTGGAGTGAGTTGTGACGAAAAAATGTGTTTCCTTATCTTGAAATTTCAGATTATGTGTACACATTTATAAAACATTTTGTATATCAAAACATGCGTAAAATTATAACAATCAAATTGAATTTTAGTATGATAATTTAGACCTTGTATTTACTGAGTAAATTGCATTCGAGCGAATAGTGTCACAAAGCACCCCAGTCTCTCCTATTGTACACAATGAAACCAATATATTTATGTGGATTTTAATTTATATTTACTCACAACACATATACGAGTTATAAAATCTTATTTATTAACAAAAAAATGTATTCATCAAATATTCCTCATCCCTTAAATATCAATATAAAAAAGCAATGCAAATTAAATTTTGCAAAAGTGTATTTACTTTTAGTTATTGGTACTTCGAGAAACTTTGAATAACTTTCAAGAACTTTGAAGAAATAACTGTATATAATCTAAATTGTGTGTTTGTCTTCTTTTAAAAATCACTATACGCGTTGAACGTTAGACTATAAAGCGGATGGGTAGAATAATAAAGCTTTTACCACCCAGCCGCATAAGAGCCTCAAGATATATATACTATAATACGTACACACATTTAAAATGATGCATTGTATAAATTGTATACCACATTTATGCATAAAGCACACTGCAGACGCACACACATAAATACATTTAGATTTTATTTTGTATGTATAGAATATATTATATATAGATAGCTGATATGTTTGTGTTTGTATATATATATATAGTATATATGTGTGTTGTGTGTTATGTGTTATGTGTTGTCCTACACTTCCCAACTAAACCGCACTGCGTGTGCAAATGAAATCCACAAATGTAAATATCAAAGGTGTATAAATGTATAATATTATATACATTTGTGCGTACATTTATATGTACATTGTATATATATAATATTTGTGTACACTGGTATACTATATATATATATATGCTTAAGGTTTGCGTTATTACGGTAAACCTAATACCCAGAGTTGGAAAATTGTTCAGACATAATATAATATGAAAATTGCATTTTGTATTTGATGCTATGCGCGAGTCACGATCGGGAGCTTTCGCTCCTTTTTTCTATAGAAGCATCCGTACAGACGACTATAAACATGTTGCACGAGATATTTCAAACTATTTTAATATAATTATTAAAATTGGTCATCCAAAATACAAACCTATATCAATTTACAGGTATTCCTTGTCTGCTAAAATCAGTCGTGTAGTACTAGAAAATTTAACACACACTCACTTTTTTTTAAACACTGTCACACATTTTTCTACGAGAATACGTTTCTGAGATATTCTTTAGAGCATATATTTGTATGTGTGTGTGTGTGGTCTGATTAGAATTAGAGTTTCCGTTTGTCTCTGTGTGTATATGTGTGTGCTGGCTGTCGTCCGCAGCTAAACTGAATACACGTTTCGTCACCACCAGAGCCCGGGGAAAACTGTTGAAGCCTGAAAACGAAATTCAATGCCAGCAAGTTGTTCCATCATATGCTTTCGTCGGTTATATACTGTTTATATTATGTATAAATAATGTATATATATATACTCGTATTTCTCCAATCATGCGTAGTAGGGGGATCGCGCAGCGAAACGGGCGTTCCGAAAAAGCTCGACGGCTGATAACACGAAGCGCGTTTTGGATATACTCTGTGTCTGTGTATGCTATTATATACATATATATAGCTTTGAGTATATGTATTGTGATGTACATATAGTATATAACAGCTGTATTTTGCACCCTGCATTCAGACATGCATGTTATCATATATTACTCTTCTGGTCTGCTCGTATATACTATTTATATATAAAATATATATATATATATATACATAAAATGTTTGTTATGCCTGCGGTAAAAAAGGTGCACAGACATTTATGATTTTGCCACAAAAGATTTTTTTTAAAGAAAATACCCTGTGATATTATAAAGAATAAATGAACATGAATTATGCAGAACGATACAAGTGTTATATGAAAACTTTGTCCATAAAACAAAGCTTTCTAGGCTCTGGTGCACGTTTTTGTTCATTTCAACGGAATGTCAAACGCAATTTAAATAAAACTGAAAATAAACATTTCTCGTCTGACTTGAACAATATACAGGAAACTCTCTGTATAATAAAACCTAATATACGAGTATAGCATATGTTCGGAGATATATAGAATAGAGAATGCTTTATTCTGAAGATGAGTTTGTCGCATTTTAAATGGCTTATAGGGTATTTTAATGTGGTGAAAACCCTGTCCTTACACATGTACAATTTACATTGTACAAACATGTTAAATGTGTTTAAATAAAAATATGAAAATATATACGACATGGGTAAGATAGAATTGGTCCTACTATCCATGCTAATTATGTTAAATAGCCATAAAAGAAAAATTGTAGTAAAAAACTGCACAAATATTACAGTGTGGTAATTAACGTTAGTGATAAAAAAACAAACCAAATGATCATTGTAATTATTCTTTGCATGACTGTTTAATTAGTAGAGACCAGATAAATAGTTAAATACCTATATTTATAACTATTTTAGTATCTATTTTAGCATAATATTTATTTTGTCGAAAACGCCTACCAAAATTAAACTAACTACATATTTCCTGCAACCTGTCTACATCTTTTTTTAAAGAGGCTATTAATATATAGTTTGCTTTCTTCTTTTGTTATAAAATATTTACGGTCGTATTTTTTACTAGTTTTATTCGTGTTTTAAAATTAAAACATGTTTTAAAGTTTTTAAATAAAAAAAAATGCTTCATCGGCTACTTTCACTGGTTTTATTTGTTTTATTGGTATTTCAATAATTTTAAAACCGACTAAAACAAGATGAAAGTAAAACACGGTTTTTGTAGGTTTAACCTATGTGTTTTTATTGTATTATTTGTGTTGATACCAGAGGGTAGTATGAACGTAGATTTTATCAGTTTAAAACGTTTGTAAAAAAACAAATGCGCTGAGTTTAGCAGTCATAGCTTTTTTTAGCAAGCCGTTTCATTGATATATCTGGAATGCATCAGATCGTATAAACTTAATTTCCGTCTAGTAACATACGGCAGCGTTGATAAACGCATGCACGGATTAACCGTTTGAATGCTTTGAACGTTGAATTCAAACGTTTTTAAATTGAATACATGAGAAAAAAAAAATCAGGGTGTCTTTAATACTGAAAGAGCATTTTAATTATATACTATAATATACGTATTGGTTTAAATAATCATATTTTTTATATTGTATATGTCTAAAATGTTTGTTAAATCATCTGCTTGACGTTCAACACACATTTGGTTTAATATGTATCTAATGGGGTTGATTACGACCGACGTCAAAGTAATTAGGGATTGCGTTGTGACAGAATTGTTCCTAACTGCTATTATGATAAATGTCCGTTGGAAAATTGATCCTTAAATCTGACAATAGTTAGTATTTTTACGTCAAAATTTAAACTATTTGTCCGTTATAGTATTTGCCCGTTTATGGCGTGAACAAGGATATTTATTTTAAAATCGAAAACACTTCTACAGTTTTAATGTATTGGCGGCCTGTAGTATAGACCTACAGTTTCTTTATGTATATGCAAACTATCCCGGATCCGTTCACGACTCAGCCATATGGAAGATGGACACACTGACGAAATTGGTGGTAGATGATGGGTCCACATTTATCCTTGGAGACGTTGGTTTCGCATCAGAATTTGATTGACCCCGGTTCTTAACACTGATGCGCTGACAGTAAAGAAGAAAGGTATATGCATAATTTTACATATGAGACTATGTTTAGGCTAAAATTATGTTATTTATTTTGTCTTAGATAAGATATTGCCCACAAAAAGCTCGCAATGTCATCGAACGATCGTTCGGAGTACTGAAGACACGGTTCCGGTGTCTGCTGCATCATTGTGTCCTTCCTATTCACTATTCACATATTTTATTATCGCTGTCCTGCTGCAATTTTTTGGTAACAATCATTGCATCCCTTGTCGGGCTCATATGCAGCCGATTCTGGATCTTATGGAGCTGTGTTTTTGGTCGTTTTATAGTGCTTTGCACTGCTGGTGTGTCAGGCATCGACGTATCCGGTGGTAAAATAAACTCCTGCAGCGGTTGAGTCAACTGATGTGAGGTAATATTTTATTTGTAATGTATGTGTGGATCTGTATAGGCTTTTTTAATTTATATACTCACATTTTTATACATCGGGATTGTCGTCGCAGGCTTAATAGTTTGGATGGAATGTAGTGTTGCGGAATTTCTTTGCTTCACGGTGAGAATTGGCGGAATCGGCTGAGTGATGTGCAAGGACTGGCGGCTGCATATATATATTTTTTGGATAGCGGCAATCGAGCTGGCTGACTGGGCGACGAAAATTTGTCCACCGATTCTGCGTTTTAAAAATCTTCAAAATAATCGCCGCCACAGTCACCAATCCCGATTCCGTCTATGACTGTTCGCCCAGTTATTGCCAACAAACTCTCTTGAAGCTCCGTCAATCGCTTGTTTGCCACCTTGCCACAAACTTGCGTCTTCCAGTGAGTGACCGTTTGTCTCCACTCATCGGACGTACGCTGTGCGTGTGCACCTCCAACAACAGCGGTAAGTTGCTCCGCAAGGTCGACCCAAAAGCATGACAAAGATTGTGGGTCTCCTGCTCCTGTCTTCATTTGCGGATGCAGCTCTACGGTGTCCAAAATCAATTCAAATAGTTTTAAGTGAGTTCAAATTCCACGTTTGCCAGTAAATTTTCATAAAATTATCAATTATTGTTCATATATATAAATACAATCAGTATACTTTAAAAATTACTTACTTTTTAATATTTTTGAAAAAAAATAAAATAGAACGCACCAACTCACAATTTCATGATATTTTATTTATTTTATCAATTTGAACATTTATTCACTTTTTAAATAAGTTGCCATAGAAATACAGTTAAACGCAACATCAACAGCGGCGACGCAGTGTTTTAGCCGTCGTTGCTAAACGCGTAAGGTGCCGTTCGTTATAATCGCAATATTTAAGCAGTGTTTACTGTTCACTACTTATATATCGTCCTTGACTCCTTACAATCATTACGTAAGCACAATCCCTAACTTTTTTGACGTTACTCGTAAGCAACCCCATTGTGTGTTTTTACCATTGACATTAAAATCAAATACATTATTAATTCCCTTACCTTTTTTTTCTGTAAGACCCATAAAATCTACTGCTTAAAACACCTAAAACTATTGAATGTTGTGTCGGTTTTATTTTTTTGTAAAAATAAAACGCGTTAATTTTTTTTTTTAAATGTCGTCAACGGCTTTAGACAACTGACCATATTTATTTAATCATTTGTTTGTACAATTTAAGTAATAATAATTTAAATATAAAAAAATACTTTTTAGGTAACTATTTCCATATTGTTGTGACTATTTTTCCGGTCTCTATAAATTAGGTATAAATATGACTAAATGATAATTTTGGCTTGTTGTTTATTTTCAGTATTGTTTAGGACAAATTTGTTTACTCGGAGTTTGATAACTCGAGTTATAACTCTGGAATGTTTTCCACAACAAAAACGAATTAGATTTGTTCACAAGATTTATTTATAACTCGTGATTTTTACCAAAAAAATATAATAACTTGTTTTATAACTCGAATCAACTCTTGATATTCAGAACTCTTGCTATTTGCTTCAGTTTTGATCCATAACTTGGAATATTTGTGGTAACTTGTCAGTTTTGTTTTGTTGATGCCATCAGTATCGATTGAGCACAAAATTCATATTCCTTATCATATTTGGCTGCATTGAGAATAACGTGAGCATTAAAATTGCGAGCAATATAAAGAAAATTTTGTGGTATTTTTTAGTTTTGTATATTTGCTCTGAAACATGTGTTTTTGTAATTGCTCTTCTGCTATTTCCAAAGACCCCATTATTTTACTGTTTTTATCAAATTCCTCGTTATTCATTAGCAAATAACCTTTATCAGTATCGGGCTGGTACGACACCCTGTAAGACCTTGAATACGACTTAGTGGCACAGAAATTGATATCTGTTTCCGAATCAACAAAGCTCAAACCGCCTTTGTGTTACTCAGCGTTATCTAACGATTCACTCAGATCTCAAAACGTATAAAGCTCCGACTGTTCAACTATACTATCCCTTAACTGGGAAACTTCAAACTTTTGTCAACTACTGCTGGAGGAGGATCTTGGACATTAGATGGCCGGAGGTGGTCTCCTACGCTTTTCTATTGAGACGCGCTCATCAAGATCCCATTTCAATGCAAATTAGACGTAGAAAGTGAACGTGGATTGGTCATACCTTGCGGCGTGGTTCAAACCACATTGTAGCTCAAGCTCTGCAATGGAATCCGCAAGGCTGTCATGGTAGTGGTAGACTGAAGTATACTTGGAGGAGAACAGTTTCCAGAGAGCTAGCACAAACTAAACCTAGTTGGCTTGCATTAAAAGTTCTCGACCTTTGTGTGTGCTTAGGGATAACAAACCTAATATATTGAGGGTGAACCATACATCGATAGACAAACTTCGTATACGTATTCCTTGGTTAATTCTAAAAAAAAAAATTGTCGAAAATCGATTCCTTAAGCCATTTGAAGAAAAAAATGTTTCGGTTTTGACCGGGACTTATTTAATTTAATGTAACTTTTTAGGCACCCGTTGTGTTTTTTTGGCTACTTGAATAGGTGTTGCCAAGACCTTTCAGATAAAGTGTCACACTTGCCACTAAAGGTTATCTTTTAAAAAAAAATGCAAAAAAAGAAAAAAAACAAATCCAGTCACAATTTTTGGTGATACACTAAGATTAAAAAAATCCAATTTTTTTTTTTTTAAAATACGTTTGTTAAAAAAAAGTACGGCTTTACTGGGCAAGTGTGATAGCTTATATGAAAAGTCTCGGTCCAACGTGTGCCTAAAAAGTTACATTAAATTAAATGAGTCCCTGTCAAAACCGAAAACTGTTTTTTTAAATTGCTACCATTTCTTAGGGAATCGACTTTCGACAAGATTTTATTTATATGTTTTGTCTTTGAATTGACCAAAGAATATGTACACGAAATTTGTCTATTGATGTATGATTCACCCTGTATATATTAAAAAACATACTGTGTACTAAAAATGAAAAAAATGCAATATAATATTCAAAAATGTAAAAACGTTCACCAAATTTCAATTATTATCTAAAAAAAACTTTATTTTTCAATATTTGTATTACTTAGTATGCGCCTATTTACTTACATCCAATTAAAACTTCTTTGCTCACAATTAATCGCGCAAGATTTTACCCATACATATATAATATATATACTCGTATATGCAATTTAAACTATTTATAATAATGTTTATATACTAACAATTATACTAAAACGTACATGCGTAAACATATACAATTATAACGATAGTATAGTATTATACTGGAACAGTACATTTATTACATTTTCAGTGATGATATCTATATTTGATTACATTGTTAATTGATTATATGTGTATGATGTAGTGTTTTAGTTTACACATACAATGTCGCTGAAAAAAATATAGAATTTTTAAATTACCGCCAACCACGTAATGTCACAAATCACAATCATTTTAGGCAAATATATGTCAGTAGGGCCATCACTTTATTAAAATCTTAGCCAAATCTTTAACGAAGCAATGTCAATAACAGCCAAAACTGCTACTCGCATATATTTTCGTTAAACTTTTTTTTAATTTGTTAGCCAGAGATTTAGCGTAGATGACTTCGGCTGTTATTTCCATTACCGCAAAATTCATATAGAGATAGCGGCAGTGACAAAGAAATATTTAATATATTATTTAAATTTTCAACTTCTTATTTGTTTGTAAATACTCGTAGTTTAATATATAAATATTAAAATGTGTACACCTGCATATACATTTTGGAACTTTTTTATACTTTGTTATTTTATGTCTTTATAATTTTTATAATTTTTTTTACTTTGAGCTAATTTTATATAATAAATAGTATTTTTTAAATTTTTTAATAGTCTCATTTCAAAAAAAGTTACTTGTTTTAAAAATGTGTATTAATCTTACTCGTATTTTTGATAATAACCTTTAATTCAACATGTAAAAATACACCTGTTTATCATAAAGATATTATATTGTATAGGTATTTTTTGTGCAATATACTTAAATTAGATAGCTGACTAAATGATTTTATATTTTTTTAAACTTTTTTTTTTATTCTTTTAAAAAAACAAATATTATATGTATTTTCAATCAAATCTAAGCTCCACTTAAGGTAAGAGAATCAATATCGTTAAAATCATTTCTATTAAATTGATCACCCTGTATTCACATACAATATTATCGGAATATATGGTTGTGTGCATGCTGCACAGTCAAAGAGTATATAATATTTGATTTAATTGTACGTTCATTCTTCAGATTTCTGTTAGTTTCATTCATATTATTAGAACAGTAGCAAGCAAAAGTTTAACAACATATTCAATAAAGAGAAAACCCTACATTAACTTGTTTATATCGTAAGTTTTGGTAAACATAATAAACATAACTTTTAGTATATTGCATAAAATATAAACTATCAAACTTTGTTTGACTGTATATACACACAAATTATCATCGAATGCCGGTCAAACAAGTTTTATACTTTCGAGTTTTTTTCTGTGTTCTGTCATCAGAGGAGATTCTGTGTGCATTAATAGAATTTTATTTGTAAATGACATAATCACTTTTCAGGTGTAACAATGACATTGAACTCCCCTTCAAGATATTATCTGTTAATTATGCTATCTACTAGCAAAAGTATACCTATAGTTTGATTTATTTATTGTATGAAAATATTTACACTGGCTGAATCACTGATAATGTTTGGTGTTATGTGATTATTTTGTTTATTCCATTGTCAATTGTACAGGGGGATATGCTAATTTTTAAGAGCTACAATTACTTTTAGTAAAATTATTGATTTAAACAATTGATTGTATAATTATTAAACAGCTCCTTTTTGAATATGTTTTTTTTTTCTCAAAAATATGCACAAAAACCCCGATTTTGCTCTTAAAATATCAAAACATGCCCTAAAATGTGATCTAAAAATATAAATAAAAAATAATATACTATCTTTTATACATATTTTACATTTATTGATTTCATATATGAAAATATCACAAACATCTTTATCAGCTACAAAAATGTTATATTCATGGTTTTATGTATATGAACTTCTGTAAAACCATTTCGTTTTTACGGTATATTTTTTAATTTAAAATCATAAATCATAGTTTGTAGGGCATATTTTAGTTTCCACTGGTAAGAATGTTTAAGGTGTTTTAGTAAAATAAAATATTATTTAATTTAATGCATTTTTAATTTATATAGTTACAAACATGCTTGATTACACTCTACTCATAGGAGGAATAGGATTAATTGTATATGGAATATACAAATGGGCTACACTTTCAAATGAATACTTCGCAAAACTTGGTGTTAACTATATTAAACCGACATTTATGCTCGGAGCAACCGGAACATTGATGTTTGGACAACGAAGGCCTGATGAGTTTTTTCAAAGCCTCTACAATACATTTCCCAAGGATAAGTATGATATTCAAAAAATATTTACAAATACCAATTTATAAGACCAACTCCTTTTTACAGAATAATTGGCTTTTTTGACTTCCGTAAACCATTATACCTCGTACGTGATCCTGAGGCTATTAAGCAACTCACTGTAAAAGATTTCGATTACTTTGAAAATCACCGCTCGTTTATACCCGCCGAGAGTGATAGTCTATTTGGAAACAGTTTGTTTATGATGAAAAGTCAAAGATGGAGAGATATGCGTGCGACACTTAGTCCTGCTTTTACAGGTAGCAAGATGAAACAAATGTTTGAGCTTGTTTCCGAGTGTGGTGAAGAGATGTCTTCTTATTTTGTTAAACAAGCAACAGATGGCAAAGAGTTGAACTTCGAAATTAAGGAAATGTTTTCAAAGTACACAAATGACGTTATCGCTACGTCATCCTTTGGAATAAAGGTAAACTCGTTTGAGGATCCCAAAAACGAGTTCTATTTAACCGGTAAAACGTTTCTACAGTTCTCTTCATTTACAGTTGTTGTAAGGCTACTGTTTATTCGATTGGCACCCGGACTTTGTAAATATTTGAAAATAGAACTATTTACAAAAGCCGTGATGACATTCTTTAAATCAATGGTTTTGGACACGATGAGTTTTCGTGAGAAAGAAGGCATATTCCGACCGGATATGATTAACATTCTAATGCATGTTAAAAAAGGAAGTGAGCATATTCTAAAACAACCAGAAGATCAGGTTTCAGAAAAACTGCAAGATGGTTTTGCTACAGTGGAAGAGTCTCACGTTGGAAAGATGTCTATTAAACATGATTGGACTGATGACGAAATCGTTTCACAATGTTTCCTCTTCTTTGTTGCCGGTTTTGATACAAGTTCTACGGCACTGTCATTCACTAGCTACGAATTGGCTATTAATCCGGACATACAGCAGACTCTCTTTGAAGAAATTTCAGTAACGCATAAATCGTTGAATGGTAAACCGTTGACTTACGAAGTCTTACAGACAATGAAGTACATGGACATGGTGTTGACTGAATCGTTACGAAAATGGCCGCCAGCTATATTTACTGATAGAGTATGTGTTAAGGATTATCAGTATGAAGATGAAAATATAAAATTCAAAATCGAGAAAGATATGTCATTTTGGATTCCGATTTTGGCGTTTCATCGTGATCCGAAATATTTTCCTAATCCAGAAAAATTTGACCCAGAACGTTTTAATGATACTAATAAGGGGAAAATTGTACCTGGATCATACATTCCATTTGGCATCGGGCCTAGAAATTGCATTGGTAAATATTGCCTTTCCATAATATTTTTAACAAAAAATTAAATAAACTAATATTTAATATTTTTATAGGTTCCAGATTTGCTCTAATGGAAGCGAAGGCTGTTCTATATTATCTATTACTCAACTTTACGTTTCATCCGAATTCTAAAACTCAGATTCCACTCACGCTTGCTAAGTCACCAGCTTCACTAACCGCTGAGAAGGGAATACATCTTCAGTTTAAGCAAAGAGCTAAATAAATATAAAAACAAAATAATTATTATATTATTAAATGTGAATGTATTCGGTTAATAGGTATTAATAAACTTTATCGTTTGTAATTGACGCATTTTCACCTTAAGGGACAGAACATACAATATGTTTTTCGAGCGCACTTAAACCCACATCCTTTATTTTGGGCAAATTATGCCCAAACGCAAGTTTAATATTAAAAATGTGCTTTAAATACAATGATGAAATTTTGACAATTATTTCTGAAAATTAAAAATAACAGCATCTAATTTAGCTTACTCCATATAATACAATATTGTCCACCAAATAATTGAAAATCTACAACCAAAATCCAAATTAAAAAAATAAAAATATATATATATGCTCCTAATTATTTAAAAATGTGCACCTACCAAGTGTGCACTCAATCAATACGGCGAGCACGCAAGCGTGCGCTAACTTTATAATACCAACAAAAGCTCTTTAAAGGTACGAACACATGAACAGACAAAATCATGCAGACTATCTGCCTCATGTCTGTACGATTTATTTGTCCTATTTTGCGTGCAAGCAGTGTGATTACATAGCCAGACAATTGTCGCAGACATCCGTCGCATTTTGTATGCGGCAGACATAAATGTG
>JAAAKO020033953.1:0-12974 GCA_010015015.2 Bolitophila cinerea | reverse complement strand
CAAAATTCCGGCAACGACAAAAATCTGACGAGGATGTAGCGAATTGGTAGTTTGAATTTTGATTTTTTTTGTAATATTTATAAGATATTTAAAATTAAAAAAAAATAAAAAAAAAAAACATTTAAAAAAATGTAAATGGGAATTACATTTCTCAATAACGCCACCTATGTCTTATAACGAGGAAATACGCGAACTACACCTGCATTTGCATCTAAATAAACAGCACTGTCTGTCACATATAAAAAATCCAATGATAACATCATTTTCTTTAAAATTCAAGTATAATTTAAAAAACTTCAACAAATAATTACATAAAACACAAGCATCAAGTACATCATCAAGAAAATGTCGAGCAAGCAAAAAGAAATATTTAATGTAATTTCCAATATTTATGCATACAAATTACACGTACAACACACACTTATAAAAAGCGACAACAACGCGCGTGCGACAAGGCTATATTCGCGTCAGATACCGAAACGACCTTCATCACTTAATAATACAATAAAAACGATTCGAGACATTACACACACACAAACACATAGCACCTCGCCAGAATTCAATGCACTGCGTTCAGCAATCGCTCCAAAATAAGCAAGTACTCAAGCGTGTATACGACGAGACACGTGGGTTGAATGTGTATATATATATATGTGTGTGTGTGGGTGAAATACCTGATTCGATTTTGTTTTTACATGTAAGAATATTGCTGCCATCTGTTTTTCTGCGGATTGCAATCGCAGATCGATTGTGCTACATCATCTCTGATGTGACAACATCTGCAATTCTGCGCGCTTCTGTATGTGTGTGTGCTTGTCTGTGTATCTGTGTGAGTGAGTGTTTTCGATTGGGTATTGTGTAATAATCATGTTATGTAATATCGAGATTGAGCCCACATATATATGGACAGGGCCGCTCAACTAAACAAAAAAACGCAGATATAACATTCTTAAAATTCGACATCAGGATGGAACTTTATATTACCTACTTTAAAAAGCTTTAAATTTAAATATTTACCATAAAACTATGATAGGATGTTTACCTACATACACCCATACCTCAAAATATTTTTTGAGAATTTCTATGGAGTGATAATTATATATAATGTGTTTTTGCGTAATAATAAAGCATTATAATGTAAGCAGGTAGCTTTTCTATTTTAAACTTAGAAATTTCTCAAAACCAAGGCCAATTCCACCATTTTTTTGCTACTTTGCTTAAATATTTTCATCGTGATTTATAGTTTATTATGTAGGCGGAAAATTGAATCAAGTAATATTAAATACCTTCTAATGTTAAATTTCGTAGTGATAACGAATATTCAGGTTCATTTTGTGGAATTTCCAAGTTTTTGGAAATTATTATCAAAATTACTCAAACTGTCACTCTGGTGCGATAATAGTATAAATATGCTATTGTGTTATTGCGAGCGACACAAGCAACAGAAATTGTCAGAATTTAGTTCCAGAGCAGATATGTGTCCCAATTTTTTTATATTATTTTTTATTATTTTTGATCTCTAAATTAACATTTCATCTAGCATATCGCATTTTTTCATTTAAATCTTCATGTCCTGATTCACATTTTTCTTCGCTAATTTGATCTCAGCTCAGCATTCGAAGATGCTAAATACAATTATTAAATGTGTAGCAATTTTGTAGCCAAATGATAAAGCTTTATAAACAAATTCAACCGTTTGTCTATTTCTCTTTAAATAGATTAGTAAAGGCCAGCAAAAAAGCTCTCAACACAATGTTTTAAGATTTACAAATAAAACATATATATTAAAAACATTATTATTATTACAGCAAACTAACACAGTGAATCATCAATAATGTAATGACCGTATCATTTATTTTTTTATTTTTTATTTATTGCAATCTTACAGGGTTTTTTATAATTAATATTAAATTATAAAAAAAAAAAAAAAAAAAAAATTAAATAATTAATTCTGTTTAAACAGTACTTAATTTGGCTTTAAAAAGTTTCCAGTGACAATGCTTTATATTATAGGAAAATACTTTTGAAGTAACTTTAATTTTTAATTTATGGTGCAATAAATTAAATTAAATTAGATATTTGTAAAGTTGTTATTTGAATAGTGTAAAATATCGTATCCTTTATTTGTTTTTCCGTATGAGTAAAACATACCTAACACAAAAAATACTAATACATTTTTGATAAAAAAAATTATTTATTTATTTTACCACAATATTTTTTATGATAACATTTATTTATTTAAAAAACATTATTTTGTAAGATTTTTTCTTAGTTATTTTTACAGACTTTATTGATAGTTTTTATCGTATCTTCGATGTGTTCCGTATTTTTTCTTCTCTTTTGAGATATAGAACTAGTATTATAAAGATTAATTAAACTAAAAATTCCGTTGAGCTTAATAGAAATCAATCATCAAACACAACTAAACTTCATGAAAAAACAGAAAGTCGTATTAAAAGAAGAAGTCCACAAAATGTTCCTATCAATGGTTTTAAAACCTCACTGGCCAAGAATTTATAATACAAAACCATATGTCCCTTTGAACCAAATTGTGGTTAACTAAAAATGATTTATGGATATTTTTGATATTTTAGATGGTTATGTTGGATACAGATTTAAAGACCTAATCTGTATCCAACATAACCATCCAAAATATCAAAAATATCCATAAATCATTCTTGGCTAACCAAATGTGATCTTTTTTCATCAAAAATTAATGAAAATCTAAACAGAAACCAAATAACAAATTTAAGCTTGATTTTTAATTTTACAGCTTGTTGACCAATTTCCAGCTTCAATAGAGCTTTAATATTCCTTTTATTACTATTGTTTGCGAAAATAAAATTGAATAGCTATAATGGAGCTCTAATTACTTTTGTTTTATAAATACAATTTGCTAAGCTCTAATGGAGCTTAAATCTGACGGTTATTACTTTTTGAGAAATTAAAATTTGCTAACCTTTAATCTATAGCTATGCTAAACAGAATTCATTCTGTGCTCAAATAAGTTTCATTTAAATTTAAAAACTTTTCAAATTGTCTGTTATTTTTATTATTATTTACGTTATTCCAATCCGAATCCACCCAAATGCGAAACCTTCGTTTAAAGATAAAAACTAGGTATAACACTTTAATAAATCTTAATTCTAAATTATTGCAAAACATTTGTTAAATATCCTATGTAGGTTGCTGAATACTGTTGTATATGTATTTGTATATACACACACGCTATTACACACAATACTTGTATACAGCCTCATTCCCTCATTCGATATGCATATATACGGTTCCGCAGCATAAATACTAATATATGTACAAAGAACCGGAATAATCTATATTCTTTAAGTAAGTATGTATATAATATATATAAAATACATATGGTATATTACAGTTCACCTATATTTTATGTAAAATACTCATTCATATAATGAACAACAAAACTACATTCATTTTTGTCCAGAAAGTCTATATCACGTATATGCGAAATGATACAGATATAAAGATAAATATTTGTTTTCATTTATTTGCTCAACAACGCCACAGAATAATAATAATTGTTTTCTCATTTCAATAATACAACTTGTACTACACTATTTTCTCGTGAGCAAAGTGCGAAACGACTGAAGACGACGGCTGCGGCGAAGACGTGCAGTATCATATATATTATATAATCGTTTATATATACATAATATTTATATACAAAACTCGACGACTAGTGCCAGAGAATGGAAATGTGCAGACGACCAGACCCACGCACGAGAACCGTTTTTCTTTGTTTGCGCACATTTACTGATCAGCACAAAAAGTGCTAAATGGCTGCGAATTACTAAACTAAAATAACTGACGTGCTTGCACACGCCATTAAACATTCACAAAAACAATTTAAATTGAAACTAATAAACTAGTTCAATTTTGCTAGAATATTTGTACGAGCCCATAAATATATTCTTGCACATATATTATTATATTCGCATCTGCAGAATTATGTGTAATTCCGAAAAATACCGTAATTATTCTATATTATTTTCTTACAGAACCGAAACTTTGTGTGTGTCTGCTGTGTGTATGTATGTCTACGGAATTGCGCGCGGGTTCGCCTCGGATCATGTCTGCTCATAACTATATTATATAAATAATATTATATTATTATTGTAGAGAACTTACCTTGCATAAAAAAACGTGTATACTTGTTTACGTTATACATTTAAAGGTGGAAAAGTTGAATTCGGATTTACCATTCAGCAAGCATTTTTCTCGGAGAATGGCGTGCAAGAAAACGTTAAGATCAGATTAACACAGAGCGAAGCGCGCGGCACTGTGATTTACGTGCTCAATTTAATCGCAATATTTCTAGGTTAAGATTTAATACAGTTAGCAGGGAAATGAGCGCAAGAATATGATATCTTAATCAGGATCGACACAGACACAGGTATATAATGAGATCGTTATTTTCAGTGATATAAATCCATTGGTGCCTTTGTTTGTATATTATTTATTTATATTATATTTATAATAAGATAACCATGTTGACCGACCTTTAACACGGAAACCTTTTAGTCTTCCTTTGCAGTGGCAATTTTCAGTGTTCGCTCACTTGGTAAACTCTACATATCTTTAATTTTCTTATAACATGTTAATATTTTTTAGTTGATTTGGATTTGTTTTGAAGGAAACGCAACTTTTTTTTAAATTAAAGTTACTTACCTTTTCAAGCGGGCAAACTCGCTTAAACCAATAAAAACATAAATAAATTTATTAAAAATAATTATAAAAGAATGTAATTTGGTACTAATTTAACCATATTTCTAAAAACTTCATGAGATACATTAAAAACAAATATAAAATTTATAGCATTAAAATTCAACAGCATATTATTTATAGGTTCAAATCTTCTATAATTTGTTCTGTGCGTTTTATTACGAAACAGAACTATGGTGCGTGTTCTTCTACGAGTTGCATTAAACGGGACCAGTGACAATAAACAAGGTGCATCAATTGCGTTCGTGATAAGATAAAACATAAAAAATACAGAGGCATTAAATCTAAAACGTTCAAGAGATTCCAAATTCGAGATTTCGTACTGCGTAGGGCATACATTATACTACTCGGTACGTATGATTTGGTTAGCGTAATCTGTATTTCATAATAAAGGCTTTCAATTAAATATAATCTATGTGTTTAATAAATGTAACCCTTACATTAAAAATGACACCTAAATCTTTAAATTCATTCACGCGACAAAGCGTGGTTGTCTTAGTTTTCTTTAACTTTTTTGTAGTTAATCAAAAAATGCTACATATCACATATGTGATATTTAAACCTCCCTAATTTATTAATTTGTATGGATACAATATTTTTGATTAATTTTGTTATTTTATGGAATTGGCGGTACCTAGCGGGTGTAGTTTCTAATAACTGGAGTGGTATATATTTTATCAAAGATGCAGTTCCATATCATAATAGTCTGAACCGTCAAAAACTAAGTTTGGGAGAGGGTATTCATAGATCACATAAATATCCCAAGGATCGTTTGTTAAACAAAACCAAAAAAAATTTGGCACATTCAATTTGTTTTGATCTTTGCCGCCTTTTTATAGCTCTGTAAGAACTATTATGAATGTTAATTATATCTTTAACAAATTCAATATACTACCTTTTAAAACAATGTTTTTCAGTTAAATGTACATAACTCTTCCCGGTGAATTAAGAAGATTGTCGTTAGGGGTAAATATTTTAGATCGGATCCTTTTCGATTGATTTTCTCTAAAAAAACCTTCAAATATACTTAGTATAGATTACTTTAAAAAATCAATCTAAAAAAAATGTATATCTGTTGGTGACAGAGGTTACATGGCGGAATTTATTTTTCAATTCTAAAAAAATCCAATATAACAATACGATGTTTTGAATTATTATGCTTAACTAATATTGAAAAGCTTATAAGCATATAGCTCACTTAAAATATGTATGATGTATCCAATCAAAAAACCATGCAAGTTAAGTTTAAGTTACGATTCGATAAGAAGGAATAAATAAATTTGTAAACTGGACTGTCAAACAAATAAATAATGTTCATTTTATTGTGTATATCTCTACATCCTCAAAATTACACTTGTTTCACTCTTCAACAAAACAACGCCTATAGCGATTCAGTCTTAAACCTAAAGTAAAGAGTATAAAATCTCACTTCATCTCTAAAAACTTAATTCAATTAATTACCTAATAGATTTATATCCAAGAGTAAGTGCTTTTCGTGCGTGTAATATGTGCAACGCACTGTAAGCCTCGTAACGTCGTAACATCTAATTAATTACTATAATACATTTGATTTCAAAATTACACGCAAACGCGTACCGGTGAATGTATGCGTGCTGCATGCTGTGAGCACGTATTCTCCATACAATCTCGTATACTCATATATAATATAAAATGTGTTGCAGCCGGTAATTAAAATTTATATAATATACAAATCCAGAATGATCAGATGGACATAAATTAATTATATACAAACGCAGCATTTCCATACGAACAACGAACGGGTCAGTTGCGTCAGTTCAGCTACAGATTCTAGGTCATACTGTGTAGTGTGTAACCGTAACCGTATACGAACAAGGCATATCAACTTTAGCGGCGGAATCAACGCAGACTAGCTACCACATAAAATAAATTAACGCGCGCGTGTGTGTGTGTGTGCCTGACTGACGTGACGACCGATTCCGACGACTCCTCATCATCACTTTTACTTTTCTGCATATTTTATCTCGAGGCGTCCAGAAGCGTTGCACGTGAACACATATTAACACATAACATATATATATAAATACATTATACATATACTAGTAATATATAAAAACCACATATCACAGAAACTGTATAGACTCCATTACTACTTACTACATCTTAGTATACAACCGGTGATGTGTAGTGTATACGCACGACTTCGCACATATGATGAGCGCCGCATATATCTTTTTTTGCCGCTTCAATGCGATTCTCAAAGAAACACACACAAAACAAGTAAATATATATATGTGTTTGCTCCAATGTATGCTTTTATGCTTGTGCGAAGCATATATAAAACACATGCACACACACACTAGCATAAATACAAGTTTATTAGCTGCAAAATACTATATATCTCGGTATATATATTATAAAGTGAAAGTGAAATCACGTTCACGAGTGTGCGCCACCAGCGCAGCGCATGCGCACATTGGTATATTGCAAATTTATATAAACATGAAATGCAATAACATACAATTTTGTTAATAAATTAGAAGTTCTGCGCATTCATAAATCTGTGTGGTCCACAATAAAATTCTTGCATTTAATTGGTTTATATAATTATTACTCGAGCTTTGTCCTGTGATTACAGGTAGGTGACGTGTGCCATTAATTTTGTAGAGTCGTGAACACGCATTTGTTTGTCTTAATTACCAATGGCAAACGAAACGAAAATGTTTTTATATATACCATAAATAGGCATTAAATAATACTTTTAAATTTCTTGAAATAATCAATAAAAATAATAAAATATGCTCTAAAAATAGCTTAAAATTACACATTATGTACCTTCAAAAAGCGCTTGAGATTTTTATATTTTTATTTTATATTAGAAAATGAATATTATAGCTAAAACTTTTACCCGTTTTTCCAGCTTGTCTGACCTTAAAACATCTCGCAAAACGCGTTCCGGCAAAGCGTTAGGTCGCACCCGGAACCTTGGTCAAATTGTCTTTCACGTTTAGAATTGTTCAGCACGTCGAGTAACCTTAAGATCGGGAACTCATAATTAGATGTTTTGATATAGTTGTCCCAGAAAGGTTTAAATATCTGAGCCTGATTTTCTTTTATTTCAATAATGTTGTTTAATATTTGTTTAATTATTATAATATTTTAGAAATCTCGTTTTTTTCGTTTTATTACTTGTAATAAAAAAGCTCAAAACGTACATTTTTCTAAACAATAATGAAAAATTTAAAAAATACAATAACAAAAATTAACAAAAAAAATAAACAATAATCAAATAAAATATAAATCATAATTTTTTTTTATATATATATATATATATATATTTTTAAAATGCATGTAAATAGCAGAAATAAAGTTTCGCCCGATGTAGGTATTGTTTTGGTACATATCTTGCCAGACGCAGAAAAGCACTAGCAGATTAAAAAAAGTATCAAACCCGTATTTAAAATATATATTATTAAAAATCCTATATTGAAATATCTACAAGCAAAAAAAAAAAATACAGGTTTTTGATTTACGGAATTTTAAGCCGACCCACTCGGTAAACAGCCTATATACGTTCTGTACTCATCAAATTATTTTCAAAATTTAACCTGTCTTCCGCAGTGTGAAATAAAATTTAGTATACTTAGATATGTTATCTGACATTTATCTAGCGCTGCTAAATGTCCGTAATTGCAAAATCTTATTTTAAAAATCCGTATATTAAAATTTCGTATTTTTAAAATCCAGTATTTAAATATATTCAATCTAAAAAAATCTAAAAATAACCAAAAAATTAACCAAAAAAAAACGAAAAATACGAAAAATAGAATTATAAAAAATAAGAGATTGTACTAGGTTGTAAACCAATCACATTTATTCAAAAATAATAAACTTAAAAAAATGTGCACCATAAAAAAAGAAGTCTTTATGCTCACCGAGGAAAAACATGTTCCAAAAACATAAATGAACATTTAGAAAATTGAATCTGACCTATAAAAAAGCTGTTGTTATTTTAAATATGCGCAAATCACACGCTTACATGCCCCATCGTATTTATTTAGGTACAGGTGAAGGCTAAATTAAATCCCTGTTTGTAATTTAATTGAAATATATAAATCATTCAATTAGACTTACATTTACTAGAAAAAAATATAATAGTGATATGGATACCAGAACTCACTTGCAGTGTTTGTGCTCACCGTGAGCTCAGTGTAACCAGTGTAATGTCTTTCAGTGTTTTTGAATGAGCTTCGATACATAAATAAAAACGCTAGCGCCATGAGGTGAGGTGAGCAGCACTCTCATTTTCGGGTGACACTAATCTCACGGTGAGCACAAACACCGAAAGTGGGTCCTAGACATACCGACTATGAGGGGAACGAGATGGCGAATGAGCTGCCTCGAAAGGGCTCAAATACAGCCATTTCGGTTCCTGCTACTAGACACACTGAAATAATGAACCGCATTCAAGAAATGACACAATTTTACGTCAAGGCAAGCTAAAACATTCTTTCCAAGAGACTCCAAAAAATTTAAAGACATTAACCATAAAAAGCTTTAAACCATTGTAAATGCAGTGGTTGTGAATTGATGGAGGAAACTGCGTAACATTACATATGCCAATGTCCGTCTCTCTTCTCGCTTCGACTGAAGATTTTTTTAAAAAGGGAAACAACACCAAGCGATATTTACAATACCAAAGTGAATCGTATCGTCTTATCTTTTATATGTCAATCCAAATGGTTTATTAAAGAGTGATAAATGCTTCTGTAAAAACAGTATCAATGGGTAGACATAATGGGCCTAAACTTCGAGACTTGCATGCCGACTTTCCTATTTAGGTAGTTATTCTCCCAAATATTTATATCTATCTATATACAATGTCTTAGAAAAACATGCATTTACATATTTTTGCTAATAGTATCTAATAATTAATAATATAAAAGAATTAAAATAAACCCTACCCTGCCTTTTAAAAAAATATGTAAAAAAATGTTTTAAATTTTTGTTATTGTATGTTCGAATGTAATTTGAAACATTTTTAATTTTTTTAAAAATTATTATTTATTTTGGGTACTAAATTTATTTATTTGTGTAAAAATTTGTACAATTTTGATTTTTGGGGCACATTTTATTTTGTTTTGAATACATTTTTAAACTGTAATTTATTATTCCAAAAGAGTTGCATAGTTAGAATTATATTACAGTTTTTCGCGATTGAGCATGAGAAAATTAAAAATTAAAATTGTCCGCATTGAATTTAGAAATATACTCTAAAATATAAAATATGTTTCAACATAAATAAATTAATTAAAATATGGTGGTCTTTGGTAATGGACTATTTATATATTGATATAAATATTTATCTATCATAAATTGTATGTGAATATAAATAGGTATATATTTTTTTAAACAAATATATATATTATACATGTACATATTTGGATCACTAAAAATAAATATATGTATGTATGTATTCACGGTGGATATTTTTCAAACCGAAAATTACACTTTTTTAATAGAATTGATTTTTTTATCATCTTTTTTAGTTGTTCCAAGTTTGTGGTAACACTCTTGAACTAGCGCATTGCATTACGTCAAATGCAAGCTAAATGCACTACAGACTATAGCTAGGGTTTTGTACACACACAAAAAATGCATTTCATCGCTTACGAACATTCAACATATACACACAATTATAATATATACAAAAACATGTATAATTTAGGTTGTGTTTTGATATTTTTTTGTGTAAAATGATAATTATTTCTTCCGGGTACTTGATGATGATGATGGGAGAGGGGACCTACTCGAGAGAGAGGTCCAGCACGTAGGCCACTGAGAGGGCCCATTGTGCTTAAACATACTTAAAATACGTACTTAAAATAATGTGTTTCTCATCACTCATAAATAATTTAAATGATAATTGTAGAGAGTTTTTTTATTGATATGGAGTGATGTCTTTTAACGTTAAATTTCATATAGTGTTTTTAATTATATTTTAATTCATACCAAAATTTTATTTTATTTATATTTGTATACCTGCGAAATAAAAGAATTAATTGATTAAAATTGATAACGCCTCAAAAAATTCGAAAACCTAGACATACTTTTGGGTAGTTTGTGCCCCAAACACGGTTTTAGGGTTAAATGCAAAGACTAAAAGCACCCTGGATCAATTACCGAAATGTTATAAGTCACCAATATAATTTCTCTAAGTGCTCCAAATTATATTTCAAATCGGACCTTCTTCCTAAATTAACCGAACAGACTCCAAAAAAATAAAAAAATAATCGTTTGTGCAGTTTTTCTTTAGGTGCACACTTATAAGCTTCAAATTTTTTTTATAATTAGAAGAACATTTTTGTTTTTTTAGGTAAACAAAAATTATATTTTTTTGTGATATATTTTTAATTATTTTTTGGACAATATTGGACAATATTTTTAGTTGAATGCTTAATAGGATGCTCTTTATTAGTGGATGACAATTAAATGCCAATAGATTGGATGTTGATCTATAGAACAAAATTAATGTTTGTTGATCGACATTGAACGTTTGTTTAACTGGCAGCTGATGTATCACATTTGCTAGCTGGAGTCAACGTTTTGATGACCGGAAGACGCCTTTGCTTGACCATATACCCATACGTCTTCGTTTCCTATACATAACGGTTTTATAATTATTGCTGTATTCTCCATATATGCGATGTATACCAAAATACATCATATACACCATTTTGGAACATAATAATAAATATAAACGAACATACAATTCAAAATCGATTAAATAAACATTCAACAATGCTATAATTATAATTAGATGTGCATATATTCAAATTATAAACCGCTTTCGTACATTTGATTTATGATCTGCTCGTAATATAAAAAAAATATGACGTGACTTGAATATTTCCTAATTCAATATCGATAAGCCATAATATACAATTGCATCATCGAGCACAATATATACCTGCTGCGTGATGCGATAAAAATAATTAGGAAGATGTACAGTATATAGTTTAAGAATAAGTTGCTGGTGTATCTAATCTATGTGTTTTAACTGTTTTACTAATTCAGTATTCTTAAGCATATATTGGCAATCATTTTATACCTCCAGCAGCTTAAAATAAGATTTCAAGCAACGCGAATAGGTAATAAGTTAATTTAAACGAATCTGTTGAATGTTTTCTATTTGAATTACCCTGTGGATATACACGCGTTGGCGCGAGGCGGTGCGGCGGCCACCTCTATACCATTCACCGTTTTGAAAAGGTTAATAATTAGCATGCCGATGATTATGTGTAAGCAATGAACATTAATAGAACCATCAAAAGTCAATGTTAAATATGTAATTCGAATGCGTGCCTCCTCGTGTGCATCGTGTGCGCCTTGAGATGCATTTTGTTGTGTGTGTGTGTGAGGTTTTTTTAGTGTGTATACAATTCTTATGGCTTATGGCCTTCGATATAGACGAATACAGTTAGACGCATGCATAAGCAAAAGCACACATACGATAAAGATGGTATATTATATTTGATTAGCTAAGAACGCTTGAAATTGACTTTGACTTTGAGAAATGATACACGAGTTGCTGTTTTTTTGTTTCTCTTTCACCTTCGCTATTATAAACTAAACGAAAACCATTAAAATACTATTAGAAAATAAATAAAATTCCGTTAAATGTTTACTATTACTATTACTATTTAATCATCAAAGATATTATATAAAATATCATATATAATATTTTTTATATTGTAAATATATTTTTTTGAAATATATGTGCTTAAAATAATTAAAATCAAGTAATATAAAATACTCTCATGCATACATTACGTTTTTTGACTATGCTCATTTAAATTTTATGGAGAATGTTTTTTTAATAAGTTTTTTTTGTGCATTGATTACCCGTAAATCTTTGTTTAAATTAAACCTAATCAACAAAAATCATTACACATTACCAAAAAAGAAAAAACAAAAATAAAGGCAATTGTTGTACTAATTAAATTCTGTAAATTATTATTGAAATGTGAAATACATTTTATTTACAATTTTTTATTATTTTTCAAAAGAAAATTATTGTTTTTTAATATTTTATTATTTTCATGTTTATTTATTTCTTAATAAATTATAAATAATATAGAAAAATAGTAACAGTTTAAAGTTATATTTTTGGGTTGAATATTTTGACCTTTTTGGAAGATTTTTTTTAAATAATTTGTAGTTCAAGCAATTTAAAA
>JAAAKO020033942.1:0-12977 GCA_010015015.2 Bolitophila cinerea | reverse complement strand
ATATATATATGTATATATATATATATATAAATTAAAATAATTCTATGAAATGCTATTTTAAACTTGTTTAGCATGTACTGTTATATTTTTAATTCAATATTTTAATTATTATTTCAAAAATAGTTTTTTTTTCATAGTATACACATAAATACATGTGCTTTAGTTTTATCTGATACTGTATATATATATGTTTAATTATATCATTCAAAAAAATATTAAAAATTTATAATCTTACAAACTCTGCAGGTTGTTTTTCCAATTCAGAATAGTGTGAATCTAAAATCTCTGGGTCGGCCACAGTCGATGCAGAAGCACCAAGTTCATAAACACAAACTGGATATCCCTAATAATTTTTAAAAATAATTTATTTATTTTATTATTTTAATTTTTCATAATTACACTTTTATATCAGTTTTTTAGATTTTAAGCATATTGCAGAAATAAAATATTAATAAAAAATATACTAACGGCATTTCTTCTATACTGCTTTATGTGTTCCCGAAATTGCATTAAAAAACCAATTTCCTTTGGTAAATCGAAAATGATCGATAAATCTTTTTCGGTAATTTGGGTAAATGACGAAACAGTAATGTTTAAATCTGTAAATGGTATTTGAATATATGGCTGTTTAAGTTTTTTTAAATATATGGTTTAGGTTACCAAATAACAGGATTTGTCAAAAAAAGAATAAGCTTTATTTGCCAAATCCTCTCATTTCGGAATCCTTCAAACAATTTTAATCAAATAATCCCAGAATTACTATAAAAAAAATATTATATGTAATTGTAACTTACCTAGAAATTTTTGCGAGAATTGACCTAAGCCCCAATATTGCATCCATTTCTCCATGTCTGTCACCGTCTGGTTAGGTCTTTCGACGGACGATTCCATTATAAATGGATACGCACCTAATGTTTGTATATACACTCACTTTGGGGTACTCACACTAAAAGTTTGTGGTACACGCACTAAAACGCACTGGATTTTGGAGGTTATGTTTTTTTGCGTGGTACACGCTCTGTGGGGGCTCACGACACAGGCACTTTCTCGCAGTATATACGCACTGAAATCTTGTGGTATTATATACAGGCACTTTGGGGTAGACGCACTAAAGCTTTGTGGATACGGGGCACACGGCGGGGCACACGGCGGGGACACGGCGACACAAGTCTTTTTAAGCACTTTAAAAAAGTTAACACGCGAGCGAAGAAAAAAACGAATGAACAAAAGCAAGGCAAACTATGCGGTCTTTGCATTGCATAAGCATTGTTGCCAGACTTAAAAAATATATTGTACTATTTTAGTTTTATTTTATTTTTATAAAAGAAGTTGCAAATGCAAATACAATATGAATCAATTTCCATGTTCGGAAAATAGGGTCAGTTTACAAACCAATTGTCAATTTTAAGTACGCGTGAGTTTCAAATCATGATAATGTGTATTTAATCCATAATGTCCAATTGGATTTTTTATTATATGTATTATTAAAACTTTTACTAAATACTTTATATTATTTTACATAGTAATACTACTTATGTTAAAACGTAATGGTACGTATGTATTTAATTAAAAAAAGAAGAATCAATTTACAATATATGTATAGATAAATATGGCAACGTTGCTCATAGAACAAGCAGTATAATGAAATTGAAGACTAGAAATAAGCGCAGTGTAGTAGTGTAAAATTATAAATTGAAGGGGTTTTTATTATATATTTTTTGCATCGTGTTTATTTGTATGTACATGTACAAAACTGCCAGATATATTATTATTGTTATATATATATAGATTAGTCATGTGCCTATAAGTCTAAGTTTGCGCCCAAATAAATTGTCTTTGATTATTATTTTTAAAATTTAGTTTTTAATTTGTTTTAGAGCATTTTGAAAACAAATTTAGCGCGTCTAATTGAAATTTCCGCTTATGTTTTTTGAGATTTAGTTATTTTTTCGATTTATATTTTTTTCGCATATTTCAAAGTAAATTTACTTTTTTTTATTTAAATGATGTATATTAGAGGTTAAATGACGCCATACATCATATTTTCATTATTTTGAACGATAAATCTAACAGAGTGTTAGTATTATACGTTATACCCCTATTTACTAGTAAATGTGAGACTAAATCCAGGCGAACGTCTCGCTTGCTAAGTCGTTATCGACTGTCAAATTTAACTGCTTAGTACAAAATACCGAACATTTTACGGTCAGCGCATTGTTTTGGTGGGACGCCACTGGTTATTTGCATGCACCCTATCGTTTACTTTACTTATATTCTGCAAATTGTGGAAAATTCCATTGGCAATTCCCTTTATTCTTTCATTTGACAACTTGTAGAATATTCCATTGGCGATTCTCTTTATATTTATATAAAATAGTTGTGTATTAGTGTTGTCTGGCCTAGAATATTTTTGGAATCAAGAAACATGTTTCTTAAAATCAATAACGCGTTTCTTGGTTTAAGTAACCATTTGCTTGAATCAAGCAATGTGTTACTTATATTCAGCAACACGTTTTTTGGTTTAAGTAAAAATTGCTTGAATCAAGAAACGTGTTACTGTTATTCAGTAACATGTTTTTTTATTCAAGACTCAATTTGCTTGGATCGAGTAACCTGTTGGTATTATCAAGAAACACGTTACAGTAAATCAGTATCAATTTGCTTTGTTCAAGCATATTATTGCTTGAATCAAGAAACGTGTTACTGATATTAGGACACATGTTTCTTGGTTCAAGCTAATATTTGCAATATATGCAAGCAACACGTTGCTTGATTTAAGCAAATTGTGTCTTAATATCAGTAACACGTTTCTTAAATCAAGCAAACTGTTGCTGATATTAGGAAACACGTTTTTTTGATTCAATTCTTATTTGCAGCAAGGAAATGTTACTTAATATAATAAACGGTTTCTAAATTTGTGAAACGGTTACTTAATCTAAGAAACAGATTCTCATAGATGTCTCGTTACTTTATTAAAGAAAATGAAATACTGAATTGCTGTAACAAGTTACTGAATTTAAGAAAAGGTTGCTTAGTTTAAGTATCATTTACTTGAAATTTCGGTTACTGATTTCAAGAAACGGTGTTAATGGTTTTAAGTAAATAATTCCGTTCCGTGTATGTTTATTAAAAAGTTAGGCGCCCAACTGCGTGTGTAGCGTTTTTTAATTTCTTGGTGAGTGCACATTTTTATATAAATTAGAGCAGCTTTTGATTTTTTAGGGGAACAAAATATCAGGAATAGATTTAGGCCTATTGGATTTCCGTCTAAGTCAAACACCTTTTGTAATTGTTTTATTGAGGTATCTTTATTTAAAATGTTGTTATATATTTCTTCATTATAATACCTTTAACCTACTATATTTGAGTTCTTATTCCAACTTCCGCTACTTCATTTGAAATCTTCATATTTATGCAAAACATCACCGTGGTGAATACAAGGAAATAACTCCCGCTTTTTGCATCCGGAGTGGGGATGCGTTGTTAAACATTTTCAGACAAAAAATGGTAGAAAAATTTCATTTATTTGGAGGAAAATATTGAATTTTAAGGTAAACGCTTAATTGGATGTCTTTTTATCGCTAAACGACCGCAAAATCACGGCTCTAATATGGCCAACCGATAAGCGACATTATTTAATTGAATTTCGTTATTAGATGTCATAAATAAAAGTGATTCCAAAATTATCAAAAAACTATTATTTTTTGTAACAAAACCGGTTAATTGGTCTTTAACTGATTTTTACTTGTAAAAAAATATCTCAAAATGTCCATATTTCAAAAAAAATTCACACAAAAAAAATTACAAAAAAATATTTAAAAAATCCAAAAAAAAATTATTTTATGTAGATATAGATATCATAAAACAAGCAAAAAACTGCAAGCCATTCATTTTAATTAATAATGATACGCTCGTAAATGTCAAAAAATATTTTTCGCACAATTTAGATATTGTCTTACATATCTTGCCAGACACAGAAACATTTAACGCAAGTTTGCGGAACTGATTTGAGTGCTCGCTAGTTTGGTTCCAAATTCCGTATTTGAAATAAATTTAAAATAAATCCCGTATGTCTAAATTCCGTATTGCAATATCTTTAAACAAAATAAATTAAAAGTAAACCAAAGACCACAAAAAACTTTGATTTACCACTCTCAGTTCAAAAGTTATTCCAAAAATAAATTCGGAGGCCAACTTCACGTTTTCACCCCCAGATAAGAAAACATGTTATTTTTGGGCATTCAATTGACCATTTTTGACCACAAATGACCATCAACTACTTTGATTGACCATCCTCGGTTCAAAAGTTATTCCGAAAAAAGATTAAAAAGGTTAATTGCACGTTTGCAACCTGAATCGAATGCCATAATTTAATTAAATGTATTTTTTAATTTGGGGAGGTGGAAACGTAAAATTAATTCTTTTACTTTTTTTTATGAATAACTTGAAAACCGAGGGTGGTCAATCAAATTTGTTAATGACCACTTAAGGTCAAATAATGGTCAATCAAATTCCGTATATTTTTTTGGAATTTAGGGGTGCAAACGTGAAATTAACCCTTTTACCATTTTTTCAAGATAACTTTTGAACCGAAAAATGGTCAATCGAATGCGGGGGTGGCCAGGTTGACGGAGCTAAGTTCTGCTCATCTAAAGCCGTCGTTAAATTAAAAAAGATATACTTAAACGGATTCAAAAGATGTTTTTATGTTTTTATGTTATGAAAAAATACAAAAAAACAAAAAAACAATACCGGTTATTTTTAATTGGTTAACAAAAAAACCTTTAAAGTACCGGTTAAACCGGTTAACCGATTTGCAATCACTAGTCTTTGGTGAGAGGCAAAATAAATCTTGTGTAAATCTCCCATAATGTAATTGTTGTTCGGTATTGAAAATGTTATGAGACAGTTTATCTAATAATACTCAAAAGTAAACCTGGAAGTAAAAAAATAATATTTTTAATTTAAAAAAATAGGAGAAATAAATATTAAATACATTACCCAGATTGCTTTATTGCTTATATAATCTACTTGGTAACTAGTTGATGCTTAATAATCATTATCACCTAAACAATCACAACATCACAAATACGTTATCAGTCTCCAATCGCTTAATATTGAAATAAATAACAACGACTTCTAATTTTTTTCTTGCTTACGAAAATTTGGTTGTGCAATTACATACAACCGCATATAATACATACATTTGGATTTTATATGTAAATAATATATGTTTTATATATAATACGTATGCGCATCTCTTTAAACTCAGTCATGCGCGTCAAAATCGAAGGACCAAACACACACACACAGACACAACGCGTGCCCGCTGAGTTATTAAAATCCATCGAAATGAAAACCGAAAATTAGGCCTGCTCCTGCCATCGCTACGTAAAAGTTTATATGCCGTACCATTTTCCCGAAAAGTATGCAAGCTTATACAAATAATAATACGGTAAATATATATGCATATATAAAATTGTCCTATGCTTCTATGCTTTGTATGAATAAACAAATATATACATAATATGTGTATGTACTGCATATAGATTCTAAAATTATGATGCCCGTGTATTATGATGCTATACCGTTTAGAGGGAAGCTGGAGGAAAATTAATATATTCGAAATCTCTTGGGAGTGGCGACGCACGACACATAAAAAGGGTTATACAGAGCATCCCTCTATATATATATATATATATGTTTTATTTCGTATTATAATATGCGCACAGGCACACACAGAAGAGGCGACGTGGTTTAAATATAATATACGCAATATATACGGTGTATAATGTATAGTATATACATAAAATCACGCATGAAGGTTATGTATTATTATTATTATATGGCGGAGGGCGGGCGCACAGTGGGCGCTCATAACTCGATAATGCAAAGTAAAAAAATTAAAAAAATTAGATGTATTTTTAAAGTTATTCTTTTAACTTTACTTTGTATAAATGACCGTCGATAGATTTTTCAACACATTTTTAACCCACTTACACCTATTCACACAGATGTAATTAACTTTCTGCCACCACCTGGACTGCCCCACACAGATCGGTGCTGCAATCTAAACTTGTATCACTAAAATAGTGCAAATAAGCTCACGGTAAAAGGAGCTTTTCGCTTAAAGCTTGCGGTGAAGCTTGCGATGAAAGATGAAAATGTAAAGAATGGTATTGCTTAGAAAATCCCGTGGACCAAAATCCAATGTTTTAAAATCCCGCGGTATAAAAATCCCGTGTTTTAAGTTAAAAATAAAACTCGGTATTTTGAACGAAGATTTGGCGAGCCAAAAAAGGGTACCAAATGAATTGCGACAGAATTCTAGTGTTAACGCTCTTCATGGCCTGTATTTTGACTGTCTCGGAGACAAAACGTTGGCACAGGTTAAGGAAGGGTCAAAATATCATCGTCATGTCATTAAAGCGGAGCATATTTGTCTTGTGTTGGAGCACAGTTATCAATATGTTGGCCACGTTTCTCCTGAAAATCTTCCCACAAAATAAGAAGCTGAATGTCAGGCAATTTGGGAATATCTAAAGGAAAATTATGAACATACGGACATGACAGTTGCTGGTGTCGATGGGACAGCGGTTAATACGGGGTGGAAAGGCGAAGTCGTCAGAGAACTTGAAGAGTGACTGGCCGCTACAGAGGGTCATATGTATCCTTCACTTTAACGAGCTACCATTTCGGACCCTGTTTGAGCATATAGATGGTGATTCATCCAGTCCAAACACTTACTTTTGCCCTTATAGGTTCAAAACTCACAGAGTGCAAGAAATTGCCTGTAACCAAGTATGATAATTTCTCATCATGTCAATTATCAAAGGAAGTAGATCTTTTTAAACTAAGTACAGATCAGGCTTATCTATATATAATTTTGGAGGCAGTCATTTCCGGTAACTGTACAGAAGATTTTTCAAATATGGATCCTGGGGCTGATGGCTTATCTGTGCCAACGGAATTTTAAGATTATATATTTCAACACCCAAACCAACACAGAAATTCAAATCAATTGTTGAATTTATAGGGTTTACTCATCCATGTTGTTCAAAATTAGATTCCAAAAATTAATCAAAGATGGCTTAAAGCAGAAGGCACCTTTATGAAACAATTAAAAGGTCAATATACTTACCTGCGAATTCGCGCAAGGTTGTTGATGCATCAATTCACATAATCGCATACTATGCATTTCCAGATAATGTCTTCTAAGTACGATGACCGACAAATGTTCAGAAGTTAGGGAATTAGCACTCAGTCGTCTTCTAGCATCCAGGGAGGCAGAGATTGGATTCATAAACAAAATAATCAGATACAATATTGTGCCGAAACTAAATTTCAAAGCTAAAAATACTATGACATGATTAACTGGAGCACAGTTACCTTCACAATGCCACCCGTTCTTTGCCATACCTCAAACGAAACACTTATATCTTCTTTGTCCAAAAATGCCGTTAAGGATTGGGATTTTTCTATATTTCCCTGCCATACAGTAGCTGTTGAAAGACAGTCAAGTTAATGACAACTACATTTTCATCTGTGTGTGGCACTTAGGCACGGGATGGGTATATTAGGTCTACTCTCAAATCCAGGAAACTGATACCTAAATTTGCACCAAAAGAAAACTTTTTATTTAGTTCGATTGACACCGATTCCGAGTAATACAAGCCTATCGCATGGTTGGATGGTTTGGTTGGGCTTGGGTGGAACCCGGGTTGCAGCCACCTCCACTTGGTGGGTTCTTACTAATGCCGGATTTCCACCTTGTGGCCAAGTGGACATTTTGTGGCCATTTGATGAAGTAGAAACAGTGTCCATTTACTTGGCCATTTGAATATAAATGTTACTGAGGTGGCCATTTAGGAATATAGAACCAACATTTGGCCAATTATTTTGCAGGTTGGCCATTTGACAGTTAGTGTATTGTCCAAAAGAAAAATGTTTAAGGGCTTAATTTCCACAAAATGGCTAAGTGGTCATTTGGGCTAATAATATTATTGACCACTGGGTGGAAATCCAGCATAACCTTTGTATATGTTAGCTGTGTTGCCCTTATCGCGGTAAAGGTCAGTTCTGTCTAACATTTATCACTTTCAGACTTTGGTCATAGGACCAACGGTTCAGTATATATAGTAGTATTTATACCATTATAGGCAAATTTCCAAAATATTTCAAGTGCAAACCCGAGACGAGACTATTATATATTTTAATTTTTGCTAGTATTTTGTTTGTTTTATTATATTAATTTACTTATTTGGGTCATTTTTTTAACATTTAACCACTCCTCTCCTCAAATTGTTATGTATGGTTATTAGAGCCATGTCTACAAATATAACCCTATTATTTTGGACAAAAAGCTTGACAGAATGGCCATTGAAATAAAGCACAACTTGAAGATATTACAAAAATTCGAGTAAAAAAATCCATTGAATATTATGTGAATTTTTATAATTTTAATAAATATTAACTTGAACTTATAGGTAATTAGAATTACCAGAAAAAAAACATAATGTACAAAATATGCTCTAAAATGCAAAATATACAAAAAAAAGCTCCTAAAAGGACAAAATATGCAAAAAATTACATTTATAAGTAAAATATGCCAAAATATTCACTTACATCTATGGCTTAAAAGAACCAGCATAACTCAAAACACATTTGTGTATAGTTTAAATTTCATATAGGATGTCTCAGAAAAATCATGCAATAACATATTTTTGGTTGCGCTGCTCATATACACTGAGACAAAAATCTGTAAAATCTTTATATAACTATCATGTTTTTTTTAGTCCTCATCGACTCTTCTTAAACTTTCGATATTATTTACAATATTTCTATAAACATCGTTAAGAAAACTACCAAAAATAATTGGCTGCCCATTTTAGCAGAGCTCGTCTATTTAAGCATGAGCATTTTAAATACTCGTGAAAACCTAAAAATAAATCCAAAAATATTTTTTTTGTATAAAAGAAAACATTATTAAATAAACTAAAAAAAAAAATGAATTTAACAATTATTTGTATAAAAAATATATAAATATCTGATTATATTGTTTTTTTTTTAATAATTTATTAATATTTCTAAAGAAATAAATATAATTCTATACAAAAAAAGGATAATCTATAAATATATTTTTTATAAAACTTATACAGACATTTGTTTATACAGCTGTATTCTGTAACAAATTATAAAAATATAAACTATACTTTAAATTATTTCTAATATAGACAAAAAAGACAATAAAAACAAAAATAAAAAATAAAAATATTTATTAATTAGGGTTTTTTATATATTATTTAATTATTTAATACAAAATATTGATAAATGTTTTACTTTATATAACTATTTGAATATAACCATTACTTTTTAAATTATACGAATCCCTTATCATTTTTTACCATGAATAGCCTCTAAATATTATGTAAACGGCAACATAAGATAAAATTAAAAAAATATGTTAAATTTAAAATGCTTTTAGCTTAAAAAGTGTATTTAAATCACAACGGCAAAAGCCTGCATTCGTGATGTGATGTTTTAATTGCGCAAAAACCACTGTGCGGCGGGCGCAGCGAACATTTTCCACATTGTTAAGGGTTGTAAATACATATATGTATATATACTGTGTGACAGAGCGACTGGGTTACCGTGTACCCTATATACAAAACACACAAATATATATAACAAAAAAGCAGGAGACGTACGACAGACTGGGACATAGAATATATGTATATATTATTTGAGCGACAGCATCGTGGCGTAGGTACCCCCGCCCGCCCTTACTTGTGCTGTACGAGTATATACTAAACCTGCCGATGATTATTAATTGCAATATCAAGCAAATTCATGTGGTACTATACTATACTTTACCCTATATTTATGTTGATATTATAATAATTATGTGTGTGTATGTATATTATATATGATGTGAAAACTCGTCAACAAAATTAGTGTGTATGTGTGTGAGTGAGGGAGAGAGAGAGAGTGAATAACGTGGGGCGGATGGCAGTTTAATGGCATATTTCACGTAATGCGACACGATGGCCCTTCAAACTTTAATCCTTCATTTACAATAATGGGTTGCTTGATATAGTCGGGACTCGTATTATGTACTATATAATTATATTATATATTTATATTATATATAATATATAATATAAACGGGTTATATTTTAGGGTCCGCTTTAAAATGGCTGGAGCTTATGTAGTGATTTTAATTCAATATGTCACATGGTACGGTGGATAAAAAATACGTTTTGTGAGGGTCCTTATACAAACAGACCGAATCTTACAATATATTTTAATGGTCAGTATAGTATCCTTTTCCGATAAAGTTAGAAATGCGAAAACTCTTCATATGGTCAGTTTAGTACCGAGACTTGCATTTCGCTATTAGGCAAAAAGGCCACGATCTTGACCAAATTTTTTACATTTTGTATGAGCCAGCTGCTCCAGTAATCGATAACCATAATTTACCATATTTTTTTGAATATCTAGGAAGTACTCGCAGAATATTATATAAACTAAACTTAAATTGGAAAAGCTTTACGACTTGACTTGTGAACGAGATTACATACAATGTTTCTGTCCGAAAAATACGGTAATACACTTGCTCTAAAAATGAACTTGAGCAGTTTTAATAAATTGTGCTGCAACTTCATATTGTAATATAATATTGTATATATAATATGTAAATTGTATTTTATATAAATGCACAGCTCGTGGTTATGCACAAGGGGTGAAAAGAAGAAAAACTTTGGACCGTCCAAACAAAACCCTTTTGTTGGTGCGTTCGTTGGATAACACCACACGATGAAATTTATACCCGTCCAATCATTTTCATAATAGATATGTAGCCGTATTGTGGCGTTGACGTCACTGTGGCCACACGCGGGTGCCACACCGGTCGTCGGTGGGGCTAACAAACAAAAGCTTTGCTCGCTCTTTACAATTTGCGTCGCAAAGTTGTGTGGGGAGCACAAACAAACACACATCGCACACAAATCAACCCCCATATCCCGGTTTTAGTGTGCTCTTTTTGGACAACACACAAATGGCCACACAAAGTATGTTGGGGTGGCTTTGTGCATTTGTAGAGATGAGGGGGGGGGGCAGTGTGCAACGACGCTAGGGTGCATCGTTTAGCTTTTCACGTATCACCTTCGATAGTGTGGCTGTGATTTTAATTAATCAAAAAACAAGCAAGTGTACTAAAGAATATATACCAATATTTTTCATGTTAAGCTAATTAAGGCACTATAGGTTTAAGGTTAGTTATTAGTAGAAGAAATAATGACATATAGACCTGTACCCGTATTTTTATATATTTGACACTCAATGAGTGAGTTTTTTTATACACATGTAGTGACGACACGTAATGTCTCAGAACATCACGTAAAGTCTTATATAACGTCACACATGTACTATGAAAAAAATACTAAGTAACAATATTTGCATAAAGTATCTTTTATGTTTTTTTCTCGATACCAAGAAGTTTCAATCAAAAAAAAACTATTTCAACAAACTTAGAAAAAAAAACAATTTAATCTAGATTTGCAAGAAATAAAATTTAAGTTATTTCCTGTATTGATAAATTTAAAACAAAAATGGAGTTGTGGGAATTATTTAAAAAGATTTAAAACATTTCTCGAATTTTAAAGATAAAATCGGAGTCAAATATAAAAATATGTAATTAGAGAGAAATAGAAACAGGAAAATTATCCATATAAAATGGGAATATGTACCTAAATAACCACTGATTATATATTCAAAAATAGTCATTATTAAAAAAATTGTTACAAAAATATTTATTAAAAAAACACAAGAAGTCTCTGAAACAAAATCTTCAAACAAAAAAAAATACAAAAAAGTGTAATGTTAATAAAAATAGCGATTTTATATTGTCAATACATTTTTTTTGCCTAAACTGGTTAATGGTGTGCTCGTGTTTACTGATAAATTATATCAATGAAATGTTATTCGATGAGATTTAACTAGATTCCGACAAAATTAGTACGCAGACAGACAGAAAATATATATTTTTTTTAATTAATTCAATTTAAGGCAAAATATCGTGGGGTTAGAACAAAAATACACTAACAACGTTTTTATAAAAGAAGAGAAAAACTCATTTTAAAATTAAAATGATTCTAAAAATATCTAGTTTTACAGATGTAACATATCTATAAAATAAATTAAAAATGGTAAACAAATGTATAGGTAATGATACAAACAGGTTTTGTTATTTTAAAATATATATTTTTTTAGGTATTATTACAGAAACAAATATTTATTAAATACACTAAGTGCATATTTTTGGTAATTCGTGTATTTTATTTTAATAAAAATATCTTTTATAAGTAGAAAACAGTCAAAAAAAGAGGGAAGTGCATTATTATTTAATGTATTGCATTTTAAATATATTTTTTTGATTTCAATTCATCTTTTATAGCTACGGAAGTTAGTGTTTAATTAATTGGGTGCTTGGGATGATGCTTGCGATTACCTAAGATTACCATATAAATTTTAACTGAGATTACGCTGCTCAAGATTACTAAAAGTTGCGCTAACATCGCATTTTCAAAAACTAAAGCAATCATGTTATGCACATTTATTTATGCGAAAGTCTGACGTTTGAATTGATTCTAGTTTTAATAAGTTAATAAGTCTATTTATTACTTTTTATTGTTGAACTAAATATAATTAACAGAAGACCCTGAATGTGATTCTTTTGTTGCTAATAAAAAGTGATTTAATACGATTTCTCGTATATACATATCTATCATCACAAAATCCATCGATAATTAAAAGTGGGTAACACAAATCATAAATTTAAAAAAAAAGTATTTTGCCCAAAATTTTAAAGAAAATTTGGTACTTCCCCGGAGCGTACGTAACACATAATAATGTTTGACGGTTTGGCCACCATGTGAAAAAGACGTAGCCACAAAGTAAAATCAGCATCTATTTGTTTT
>JAAAKO020033920.1:0-12979 GCA_010015015.2 Bolitophila cinerea | reverse complement strand
GACCATGAGAAAAACATGGATTTTAGAGACCACAGACCACAAACTTTCAAGGATTCGCCTTGTGATTTGAAATTGAAGTCGTTTAAAATCAAACAGAGTATCGTAGCGTAAATCACATTGTTCATCACATTACTTACCATCAAACGTGTTCTGTTGCACAGTATTGATTGGTTAATGTTTCGAAGTATGATTACCAGTTTCACCAGGGCATCGAGGAAATATAAACCACCATTTCCATCATCAATTGCCTTCAGTATTGTATCATAAACTTCATTTTTTGTCGTTGAAAATTCTTCGATGAAGCATTTCAAAAGTGTAATAACGTGGCATCTCCAATTAAAGCATAGTTTGTGCAAACGTATCGCTTTGGAAGATCGCAAAGAAACTTGTCAATGTTGTCGCTGGAGGTGTTTCAGCACGTTGAACAACTTTCGAAGCCGTGAAATATACTCGTTGATCATTCTCCAGATGCACAGCCAAATGCACAACAGTAGGATGACGTTCGTGAATTGGGAATGCAAATATACGCCAAATCGCTTCATTGCAGTTCACATACCGACAAACTTGATAGAGCGCAATTTCATCGTTGGTATTGGAGGATTGGATGCAAAAAAACGCCATAATTAAGTATATTATTGTATGTATCGATTTTATATTATCTCCATAATCAGTTGAACTGGTTATTGACCTCACCCTAGTACCCAGCCGATTAGAAAACTCAATCACAGAGTGGCACTTATCGTCTGAGCTTAAAATCATAGAATTTAAATTACTCTATGAAAATAACATTACAGACTTACCTGAACAAACTACACAAAAATCCTAGAAAAACAAACTGAAATATGTTCAGGGAGCGTTTTAGTAAATTAACCATTCCAAATCACATCCCACTCAAAAAGGAGGATCTCGAGAGATCCGCCAGTGAATTAATTTGTGCAATGTGCACTTACCGAATCATTTAAAGCTAGCTGTCTCAAAAAGACGTAGGAAACACTTAGACGGTCCCTAAGATCACTAGAAAATTAAGTTAAATTGCGACCGCAACGTTTCTATGAAGAGATGGTGTACGCATAAATTACTAATAAAAAAGAACTAGGAACAGCTCAAAGAAACTCATGGTAGAACTTTTGTGGTGAAATAGAGACTCCTGTCAATAACCTCTTGATTCAAATTGGTATAATTTTGCTCGATGATGGCACCAACACTTCTATCTATGCCGAAACTCTGATGCACATGTACTTAAAACACTCGACAGTTTAGGTGATAGATGTCTGCAACATGCATACCTTTCCTGTGAATCAGTTGAAACTTTACTTCATAATGCAGTCTATTGCATTGAGAAGTCTTTTCACTTTAAACAACAGAAAACAGACATTTTCGGGGTGGGCTACATTCACCCCTCATGTGATGCCTACTATGATGGTTTACTCCATAAATTGAACAGCCTAGGCTACTATACAATCGGCTTTGCTGATTATATTTCGAACCTTATATCAGGGAAAGATGAAAGTACTATAATTAACGTTATGCAACAAGCACTATTTATATTGTAGATATATGGTATATAAAAAACCAACTCTCGATTAATCAGTCTAAAACAGCATTGGTTCTTTTTTCCCAGAAAAGGAAATATGAACTTTGTAAAATTTAAAACTTTTTAAAAAGTACTATACTGGTACCATACTGGATCTACTATATACATAATAATGATTAGACTTGACTCGAATCTTTGGAGTAATTGTATATTGGCTAAGGCCGTGTAACTTTAAAGAATTTATCCACTCGCTTGTTTATGCACTACAGGTGCCATGAAAACGGCGCTAACAGCTGCGCTAGAGTCCTTCTTAAACCTCCTGCCTTTACCTCTGTACATTAAAGGTTCAGCATTATTAACTGCACTACGAATATACAGCAAAAAAGAGTGGATTAGTTCTGGTTCCCAAACTGGTCATAAACTGATTTTATCAAAATCCTTCTTCTTAGAACTATCAC
Source organism: Bolitophila cinerea (assembly GCA_010015015.2). NCBI lineage: Eukaryota > Metazoa > Arthropoda > Insecta > Diptera > Mycetophilidae > Bolitophila > Bolitophila cinerea. The sequence continues at coordinate 10,987 of JAAAKO020033920.1, read as the reverse complement.
GGTTTATAAATAACAATTACATAAGACCGATTAATTATTTCGAAAGAAAGTTTACGATAAAAATCCCAGACCTGGAGAAATGGCTGAACGAAAGTCATATGACAGAAAGAGGCACACTTGTTTACACTGAATGTACTACGATTGGCCGAATTACGATTGGCCGAATGCTTGAAAAATGCATTTTTGTCAAAATCCGATATACCGAAGGTATCACATTATCTCCCTTATCAATTCCTAGTATATTTTTTTTAAGGTTACCACCCCCATGACCCATTTAAGTTTGTATGAAACTTCTTTATAAAAAAAATAAAAATAAATAATAATAAGGATCGAATCAATGATTTTAATAAAAAATAACTGCATTATTACATTTTACTTTATTTTAAAAACAATTAAAATACAAGCAAGAAACAAAAATATTCGGCCAATCGGATTTCGGCCAATCGAGCGACACCGGTTTAAACTGACGGATCGAGAATAGACGGTCGTTCAGTTGCAGGTATCTTCTCACAAAATAAAAAACATAAATGTCTTAACCCCATTGGGACAATTTGCTACGATTTTTCAAGCCGAATACATATAAACTTCTACGGAGCACAACTACTAATTGAACAAATAGTAAAGAACGAAACTATGCGTTTCTTTTCAGACAGTTAAGCTGCTTTACGCGCTCTTGACAATAACTTAATCATGTCGGGATTAGTGAAAGACTGTTAACTATTTCTTAATCTATTGGCATAACACTATCGAGTTAATATAGATCCCAGGCCATTCTGGCCTTGCCGATGAACTGGCATGTACAGGATCAGAAGTTTTTCTTATCGGACCGGAACCCGCCATAGGCATACCCCAATCCTGCAGGAAAACAAATATCTACAACGAATACATGAACTTCATACTTTAAAATGGGAGACACTTGATACTTGCAGACAAGCAAGTTCAGTCTTCAAAAAACCTAATGAAAATTATTCCTCATTTCTTATTAACCTTCTAACTTGACACTGTTTTAGAAAATATCTTCACATAATAAGAGTCATTAAGTCACTGTAGGTGATGAAACATGAAAAACGAGACATTAGAGTACTACTTCTGTCAAAGCCCGTCTCTACAAAACAGTAGATTAAAATGTCTAGGATCACCTTTTATTTCAATCACTGCAATAAACGAATCAAGACTGAAGGACGTCGCAAGCTTAGTTCACGGAAGCTCATCCAACGGAGAGGTTTACAAACCAGAGGAAGTACAATGGACCATCATAGCGGCCTGCGTGGGGCTAGACATGACACTCTTACAAATCTATCTATATTTATTGATTTTATATAAAATATTATAAAACAGTTGGAGTGGGATGTTTGACATTGACGAGATTAAATATGCTTATGTTTCCATTATGAACTTTTCTCAAGATCATGAATATTAAACTTATCAATAAGCAAATTGACTTCACAAAACAATCGTAAATATATTATATCAAATTGAACCGAATTGTACTTATGAGTTTAACAAGATATGACACGTCTTATATACAAACACCACACTTACTAACCCTACACCCTCACCTCCATTACGAACCAACTTTATCGCACACACACATACATATATACGGCCAAAAGTATTCCTTGTTTATTTACAAAGTGGTTTGCTAAAATTAAACTTCAGGCGGTCGCTTGGGAATTCTGCTACGAGAGAGAGAAAGAGAGAGAAGGTGGAGTAGTTATAATCCCTTAATTACACTTTAACCTCACGGCCTGCCACAACACCCGGACCACCTCTATATGTATATACACATGGTTTTCCGGGAAACCACAGACATACACACACACACACACTCACCGAAGACTTAGTCTCATTACATGAATATTTGATACCGAATTATGATTTACGCAATAAAGACGTTATTAATAAATATTGCGTTCCGAGTAGGAAGCTAACCAGAGAGATGGCATATACTATATTATATAAGGGGTATGTAGGAAAGTAGTAGATCATGTTGCAATGCCCGCACTTAGACTAGAGGTGAGTTGTGTGGTTTTATAAAGCTTTATACAAACCATAAAATCCTTGCTACAATAAGTATATGTTAGTGCATGCGGTTACTATCCCCTCCCAAAGTTAGCAGACAAAAGCTTATATCAACCGCATTTGCAAGCTCGCCGCGTTGCATACGATAGTTGTCTGCGTTAAGTACATACACACACACACACACACACGCAGATAGAGAGAACGAGTTCTTTGCGCAGCCATTATAATTTTTCCGTGTCGATAATATTTCGTGGAAATTTATGAAGTGCTTTTCATGTGCTGCAGGTTCCACGCTATGCGCGCTCGCACGCGCAAAAATATTTACTATATTATTCTCGTTGTATACGCGTGCGCCCGCCGTAATAAAGAATTTATTCATAGATAAACTGCAGATATATTTGCATGTAATGCGCTCTGCTCCGCTCGCTCGCTCGCTCGCTACTGCTGCTTCTCTGAATTTATGACTTGGGCTGATAAAAATGATATAAATTTTCCTTGGAAATGAATACATGCGGGGTAGAGAGGGCGGGCGCTGCGCCACGGCGGCATTGAAGGAAACGACGAGTATAGGAAAACGGTGGCAGGGCTGCCGCCCAAGCCGAGCGAGCATTAGCGTTTTGAGCGCGGACTATAAAAGCCATTTTTATGTTCCAGGTTACCTTATACGATTTATGCACTTAAAAACTGTATGTGTATGTGTGTGTGTGTACAAAAGGTAAATAAATTTGCGATGGAAATGTTTTTCTTTTGTGTGCTCGCTCAGGGTACTTTGTGTGTTCATGATTTACCGAATATTATTAAACCAAATCGTTTTTTTTTGTAGCTGCTTCGTAGATTTTTAATGCGGATATAAGCAACGTGTGCAGGCTGTGTGTACTTTTAACAAGTGCGCCAATAAAGGGTCGTACGGTTAAAGGGTTGCGGTGCAGGTTTTATGCCACAGGTTAATCGGCATCCGTGCCACCACCGACCACCTCTGTCGGCCTTCACTGCGACAACGCTCATTGACTTCCCTGGTGATATTGTAGTAATAGTGTTCGGGTAATTGTATAATTTTTTCGTCACGCACACACCTGGCACGTTTGAGAGCTCGGTCGTTTTTTTTTGTTAGCCTAATGCCTAATGGCTTTTAATTATACAGATTTGGTATCGTATACATGCGTTCAGCTAAGAATCAGTCGTGGAACTAATGAAAATGTGAACAGACCGCATAATGTGTTGTTGTGGTAACTACATTTTTAGCCGATGATTTGCATATATATTTTTCAAATTTAAATACTGCGCGCTTTTGCGTGACAAATTGTTATTTGGTAGGGACTTTCTAATGTGAGCTGCGTGGTTGAGGTAAAGACTTCTTAATTAAGTACTTTTTTTGATGATAAGCTTATAGAAACCACACAAGCATAGCATTTCAAAGACTTTATTAATTTAAGGGCAAAAATAAAGTGATAATATATTTATGACAGAGCACTACCAAATAATAATTAGGTTAGGATGAGGATTCATATATGTTATTGATAAACGGAATTTTATTAAAATGATAAAATTTATCAATATACAGAAATTTAACACTATTTTGGGTTACAAAAACTTACTACATTGGAAGCTTGGTCTTTACTTAACCGGAATTAAGTTTTTGAACATGCTTTTACACACAATTACACATCGACAATAATATTTTTTTCGAAGAACAATTAAATTTGAACAACTTTTTATATATTTACTTTTTTGAGATTAGCTATTAAGACATTTGGTGGAACTGCAAAGGCTGAATTTATTCTCAGGAACTGCAAAGGCGGAATTACCTCGTTGGAGAAAAGAAATTGAAGAATAAACTCGTTTAAATCTCTGAAAAAATATAATTTGTAATTAGAATAGTTTTTGACAATATTTTACTTGTTTTTTGATACTAATTTGCCTGTTTTTTGCTTTGCAAAACGCTAATGACATGAAAAAAAGTTCAGATGGAGTATTTCGTTTGCTTCTTGGAATTCAAAAGGAACAACGAAGCAGTGCAGTAAAAACTTCGTTACCGTAAAGGTTTTGCTATTATTTGGCCTAAAGATATTTATGAGCATGAGATATCTTAGAAAATACCCTGTAGAGTAATGGACTAGGTCACTTCCTGTTAAAAGTACCGTTACACCTAAATTTGTAATATTACCCGTTATGTTTATTTTAAACAACATTTAAATACAAAAAAAATAGTTGTAAATGTTTTTGATTTTTTATAAATCGCAGACACTAATTATTGCGGCCAAACGCATTTAAAAAAATACCGCGTTTCATATCGACAACCACGTAATAAGTAGACCAAAACCAAAGGTCACCAATATCCGGATAGACCGATGAAGTTTATTGGATCAATACTAGTTGTTATCGGTACCAAAAAGTCGTGCGACACTATTTCCGAACGAACATACGCCACAGGAATTAACTATTTGTCAACGGTTAGATAGTGCTGGAAAGCATGGGTGAGTTGCTCGACGCAAAAAACTAAGTAAACTAAAAAAAAATACACAGAAAAAAGGTTCTTTGTACTAGCATTGTGTCACGACAGTTTTGATTCAAAATTCCGGTTTTAAAATAATTTTTGTTTTTTAAAATTCATTTTACACAAAAACAAAAAAAAACACCTTTTCGCCCCAATCTCCCTTAAGGGTACTCCAATTTCATTTATCTTCATTTTTATTTTAAATATTATTAAAATTACCTATCGATTGATAAAAAAAATGCGTGATTTCTCTTGAAAAAGACGTAGCCACAACGTAAAATCGACATTTAAAAAACAAGATGATAACGGTATAATAAAATCCAATAAAAATCCAAGATCTCCTTTTTCTACGCATTTTCAGGTAAATGTTCCATATTTTTATATATTTTTTGGTAAACTTCTTATTGCGAGCATTTTTTTGGCTCCTCTAAATAAAGTGACTTTTCCGGGAGTTCTCCTGAATTTCAGTGTAATTTTCCAGGGATTTCTCCTGGATTTCATTGGGATTTCCCTGTGATTTTATATAGAGTATTTACAATTTTTATTTTTATTATTAGGGATTTCGCAAGTTTTTTCTAGAGAAAATCGCAGAAAAATCTCTTGGAAATTCCGGGAAAAGCCCGGAGAAATCCCGAGAAATATCCCTAGGATATATAGAGTCCTAAGAATATATCACAGTCACATTTCATGAAATAATGAGAAATTCCGGAAAACAGAAAATCAACAAATAACCTCGGGAATCGGTAATACCCTAGAAATCCAGGGAAATCCTGGAAAATCATGGACATTTATTGGAAATCTTGCAAAATTTCAAGAAATTTTGAGATTTTTTTTGGAAATAATTATTAATTGTGCTTAAAGTGTAATTTTTTTAATTTTTTGTTTTATTTAGATTTATTAAGATTTCACGGTGAAAAATCCCGGGGTAATCCATGGAAAATATCGGGAAAATCTGGGCGAAATCCCTGGAATACATAAGGAAATCTCGGGGAAGGTCCAGGGAAATTCCCGGAAAATTCCTGGAAAATCCCTTGGAAATCAATCAATTAATCATGCAGGTTTAAACGAAAAACTTAAAATTGGAACCGGCTATTTATGGAAGAAAAAATCTTTAGTCTGACCGAGATTGAACCGCGGTCCTCCCGATCACAGTCAACTGCCTGTAGCTTGATAATAAAAGTAAAATTAATGTCTTTAGTAATCCTGAGAAAATAATATATTATAAAAATGTTATTTTCTAGTAAAGCGCAGAATTTAGCCGTGCGTTTCAGCCAACTAGAAAAAATAAGTAAATAGCGGCCGGCGGCCGCCGAAATATATATAAAAAAACGGTGTCTAGCCGGCGTACACCTCTGAACTGTACAACTGCAAAGCCTTAATATTTTGCCAATTTTTCAGCTGTAATCCACTTCTAGGTAATTGATTTTCATTTCCCTTAGCCTTATACATTTGAGAGATTTTTAAATAAATAAATTTCTAGAGATACAATATTCAAATTATGTAAAGATCAGAGCCAGAATTCGGACCGGGTACCGTCGGCACTTGAATATATCGATATACTTATAATAAATACATAATTTATGTAATATTTTTTAATTGACAAACATTTTCCTGGGGGGAACATGTCCACAGTGCCAGGAAGAATAGCTGATTTAAGACTTCCATGTTGAATCCTTATCCAATATCAGTGTTCAACAATGCTCACACTATCAGTTTTATAAAGAATTTCCCAGGTGCATAACCGAAATGTGGCCAGAGCAGTTATTAAACTTAAGTGTAAACATACTTTTAACTAACTCCAAATTTTATGGTTGATGAATTATTATTATTATTTTAATAAAATCAATCCTACGGGTAACCTTTAAATCAATATATATGACCTTTTCCAAAATATAATTAAAAAACGCAAAGTTATTTAAAAACAGCAATGACTATGTTATGTGGAACGATAATTTTGCAGGTAGTGTACGTCTCCTAAATAAAGAAACGAACGTACGAAAGGAATCAATTTGGACCAATTATTGTGTTTATTGTGTTTATAAATCCATATATATATCCATCTTAAGACAGGCTGACTTTCTCGTGATTCATATAAAAGCATAAAGAGCTTTAGAATGGTGGCCAAGAAAAGGGTTGTTTGGGAGCCAGCAACATGTATATTTTTTATTGACTTAAGTATTTTCAAATTTATTTTTGATATATGAAACCAATAGAATTTTTACTAAACCGAAACATCTAGAGTTCCTGCAGGCCATATTTATATTAAAATTCCTAAGAACTAATAAATCCTAGAATTTCCTGATCAAGTAATTTTCTAAAATATTAGGTACACGGATTTGTTTCACTCTAAAGCAACTAGATTCCAACTGATTCATATAAAATATATTTATTTAAAGGTTTCCCTTAGGTTTGTCTCGGCAACTTTTTTTTTTAAATAATTAATAATAATAAAAATAATAATATGTTGCCAATATCAATAAAATAGTTTCAATTTTTTTTAATATTATGCGAATATTTTCAAGAAAATATTCCTAGGCTCAAGCAGAATAAAAATAAAATACTAAAAAAACAAACATAATTAGAAGCTAATATATTTTTTGTACTTATTACTTTCTAATTGTATTTCAAACAATTGCGAATAATGTTTCTATGCTCGGGCACATATAAAAAGAAAAATACTAGAAAATTATTTAAAAAAGCTCAAATGGTAATACATTTTTATAGGTTTTGCAAATAAATTAAAACTCGAGTTGATCACTAAAAATATTTCTCGGATATTTTCTGGAATTTCTTAAAACTTTAAATTATAACATATAAAAAAATGTTAACATATTTATTTAAATTTAAATATTAAGATTTGTTTTAATATTGAAGTTTGATTATTGGAATAAATATTTATATTAGAAATATGAAATTTTGTCACTAAACAACAAAAAGCTTTTTGTGTAAATATTATAAATGTGTTAGTGTGCACTTTCAAAAATCTCTTGTGATCATCGCAAATATAGAGTGACAAGACTGCCAAATATGAAATATAAAAAATGAATAAATAGAAAGTATTCCTACCAAATTGGAGAACAGCACCGTTTTTCCGTTAAATTTTCTGTTTTTTCTTGTAGTTTATTGGTTTTTCTTTGGAAATTCTGCATACATTAGTTTTGATTTGAAATTTAAATTTAAAACAAAAAAAAGTTTAGTGTTTTTTAAAATTACATTTTAACAATGTAAATTGGATTATAGACTTTTTTTTGAAATTGAATTAAAAAAATGTTATAAAAAAACTTTTTTAAACTCTATCTTGCAATGGGAACATTTCTTCTAATTGCGGCAGACTGTATTTTATACTTATATTATCCTATATGCTTTTATTTTGGAGGATTTTAAAAATTATGCCATCAATAACTGATGTATAACACTTTTTATAGTATTACATATTTTGAGCGTATACCTTAAAAATATACAAGTTTACACTCGTCACAGTGTACGTTTTTGGAAATAACTAACTTTTTTAACCGAGGGTGGTTAATATGAGTCAGTCGAATGCATCAAAAAAGAAAAACTTTTTTGTTTGTGGTGATAATGTGATTTTTTCCCCAAGAACTTATTTTATCAAAAAATCTAGCTCAAATAAAGTTAAAAAATAAACAATAAATTAATTGCCGCAAAAATATAAATTTTATATTATGGATTATAATCAAATATAAACATTGCACTTTGCTCTGAAACATCGACCAAAACATTTGTATTTCAGCGTTTTCAGCGTTTCCAATCAGGGTCCAGATTTCCAATTCAACTGTATAAAAATAATATAAATAAATGCATGTAACATATACACGAATTTACTAATATGTTTATCGTCTATATAAAATACATACACACTCTCGCAGACAATCACCCCGAAAAATGTTGAATATAAATCACTAGCGCATAATAAAGAAATAAATTATTATTAAATCGTATGCGACACAACAACGCAACGCGCGCGCATATTCGAAAAGCGGAAAACTGCGTGAGTGCAATTTAAAATTCGACAGCTGCAGCGTGGCATCACGATTTTTGGTGTGTCGCGGGGGTTGCAGCAGCCACTTGCGGTGGCGAGGGTGGTCGATTGAGGGTTTAGTATACACAACACATATATAGTAGTAGTTAGTTTCGCTTATGTACAAACAACAAAAACACATATATACAAAAAACATAGAGACTCTTGTTCGGCCGTCCGTATCGATATAAATTATAGGTTTATGTATACAGGTTGTATAATGTCTATAGCTATACAATGTAATATATGCGGAAAAGAAAATCACCATACTTCCAAATTGTTAATATATATATATATATATATTTACTAGTATATAGTATAGACGTATACTGTTAAAAAAACTATTATTATTTAATGCGCTTGATTTAAAAATATCGATTTATCGATCTTCCGTGATTTGTATACTTAAAACAATGGATATGTGTAAAAATTTTGTTAAAGGAAATAAACAGAGCTGTAAAACCCATAGATCATTTAAGGGGCTCTGTCTTCATTTCTATATTATATATTTTATATATTTTGAACATGTATACCCTGTTTCTGTCCTTAGAAGGTATTGATTATTAGAGCCAGGATAAAAATGTAAATACATATTAGTCTGTTTACAATTATAACATGCCTTTAAGTGTACGATTTTAGATGCATATTTAAATGCATATTTTTAGGTTAAAGCCTTTTTTTGCATATTTTAGTGCATATTTTAACAATATTTACCTATTTTAACTATTTTATTTTAATTTCCTAATTTTTTATTATTTGTTAAAGTTTTTTGTAATTTAAAGGAGTTATAATATATTTATTTTTTTGTATACGGGGCACATTTTGAATTTACTAAAACTAATTATTATTATTTAATTAATTATTAAAATTAATTAAAAAGTGCCCACAAAAAAAACTAAACATAATTATTTAAAATATTTGAAGTATATTTAAAGTACTTTAAAAAATTTATATATTTTATTCTATTAACTAAATATTGTGTTTATATTTATATTAGACACTCTACGTTTATATTTACATATTTTGTATTTTTTAGTGCATATTTTAGAATTTTTTAGTGCACTTTTGGTACATATTAATGCATTTTTTAGTCACCGAAATTCCAGGCTCTAGTAATGTTGTTTGTTTATTTGTTGAATTCAGTTAAAAATGACTTCTACCAACATTTTTCCATTAATCTCTGGGGTTGAACTAGATTTCTTGGAGTATTTTTTACAAATCGATACCCAAAAATTTTTTATAATTTTACTAATTTGCATACCAAAAACTTTTTTTTGATGTTTCAGTGTTACATTTAGGCCAAAATCACGTGTGACGTTGACTTTGAAATTTTTTAAAAACTTTATTTTCATATTTAACATTCTGCAAAAATTATATCTTACCTATGTTTTAGGGGTATTATTCCATAGATGATATTTTGAAATTAATATTTAAATTATACTTATATACAGATGATAAAATATATGCTAAAATCATGACTTCCTTTTTATAGGTGACAATGAAATTGTACTTTACATATGGTTTTTAGGTGTGACACTCCGCAGATGATGAAATTTATACTGAAACTGATTCTAATTCTACCTAACTATTTGTTCAGGGTTTCAAAATTTTTTTATTAACATTCCATAGAGAGATTGTCATTTTTATTTTAGGAAATTATGTCACCCTGGCTGTACTTCCCACATGGTATTAACTCATTTTAATATTGTTATTACATAATTTTTTCAATATTTTTTTATTAGAGATTAAATATATATATTTTTTTAAATCTTTAAACCACAGATAATGTCAATGCTCGATATATGGGTGGTTCCGGTTTTTGGTCTGGTGAGAGACCAGCTCTCTTTTTAGTGTTCAGTGTTTTTATCTAAAATACGCGTTTTGTGTGTCTTTGTCTTGGGACCAATCCCTGGAAAGGCATCTTTCAACCCGTTGAAGACCCAGCCATAAGGCAAGGCAAATGCGGCAGGGGTGCCGGCCTTAAAAACAAACTGACGTGTAATTTTTATTGGGCAGCTCCTCCCGTCAAGGTTGTTCCTGTTAAAAGTTATGGAAAATATGTTAGAAAGAGGACGATAGTGCAAAATTCTGTTTCACGTTAAATGTCGCTAAAAAGTGAAAAGTATAAATAAACTTCTAAAAACATCAATACAATTATAGATTTTTTTTTTATTATTTTATTTTCATAATTATTATGATATTATTTAATATAAATTAGAGATTATATTAGAGATTATACTAAAATTTACATTCATTTATTAATTTAAAAAGTAAACCTTTTGTTTAAAGAAACTCTAAAAACATCTGATAATGTCAATACTCTAAAAATATGTCGTGCCTTATCTTTGGTCGGGGAAATATCAAAGATCCGCTGCCACCAGAGCGCAGTTCAACATAAATATATCTTTTCGCCAATAGGCCGGTAAGTTTCG
>JAAAKO020033909.1:0-12979 GCA_010015015.2 Bolitophila cinerea | reverse complement strand
TCAATTAAATACTATTTTATAAAAAGTATTTTGTAGTTTGTTTTTCTTTTAAATACTATTTCTAAATAAAAGTATTTTTCAAACCCTAAAATACTTTGAAAATTGTATTTGAGAATATAAATTACAAAATAACTTAATTAAAAATTGTATTTAAAATATACTAATATATTTTTTTAATTTAAATTGCTGGTATTAAAAATACTTCCTAAAAGTCTTTCCACAATTGATCTCACACAATTCATTCCCATAGAAAAATTCATCCTTGCGGTAAAATGCTTCCGGTGAAAGGAATTCGCGGTAAATGGCAGTAAAGGTTTTCACAATTTTTACAGTATACGTACGACCGTGAATTTTCCCTCAAATTTCTCCCTATACGAAACTCTCGTCCAATAAAATTGCATTCTCCCAATCCGATTCAATCACGGTATATATTTTCTTTTGCCTAGATTAGATAGATAGATAGATAGATTTTTACTTTTTTTTGGGGCATATAGCGGTTTCAAAATCAAATAAATGTCTATGTAAAAAATGTCATACCCTTTATGTAAAACTTTTTTCATCCATTTTGTCATTTTGTCATCCATTTTCTTCCATTTTCTACGTTTTTTAAGCCAGATTAACGTTTTATCTAATTTTATGTATATACATGTATGTAACATAAAAATAACATTAAAAAACCTAAAAAAAGATTTTTGTTTTTAACAGTTTAATTAGTTAATTATTTTATTTAATTAATATTTCAGTTTTATCTCAATTCTATTTCCCATTATTAGGAAAATTTAAAATATATCGCCGATAGACTTTTCTAAAAAATCCATTTTTTAAATGCCATTTATTATTTTACAAGTTTTGTGCCCTGACGGTAAAAATGTAGGGTTTTTTTCCATACAAAAAATAACCCGCAAAAAAAACGGGCCGTCCAACGAGCCTTCCTTTAAAGGTTTTATTACCACGAAATATACGTTAAACAGATTATTTCAATCATTTCAATCGACCCAACCTACTGGTACAAGAGTACATGTACTAAATCACATTTTTTTTAAATATTTTATATTTTTATTTATATTTTTTTATGTTATTCAAATTAAACTTATAAGACATATAAAAACTAAAATCAATTATCTTCTATAAATACTTCGTATATACGGCCAGGCAACGTTAAGTACAGCATATTGGGCCACAAACACTATCACACCAATGCATAATCCGATAGTCGTATACGTGGCGTTCTCACCAAACCACGGTGAATATAATCCCAAGATAATACTTGCCATGGCAAGGATGTAACTGGCCGTTCCCAAACTCAAGTGCAACAGTCGCACATACTTAACAATAGAATGGCGTAGCCTATTTCGATAAAGTGCCAGCACTCCGATTGCAATGGAAACACCGGAACATACGATTGCCGACAGACCCACGATTCCATGGTTGGATGTGAAGTGATGCAGCTGCAGACGGTTTTTGTTCAGGATTATAATCACAAACGATGCGGTTATTGCACAGGCAGCAATTGTCTGAAGCGACCAGTGCATGATGACCTTATTCTTGCGGCTGATTCTATTGCTAAGCATGTTTGACTTGTTAAAGCACAACATTGCCTCTGTCATCAGGACGAAAAACTGAGAATGAGGACAAAAGAGAAACGTTTTAAAGTACATACATTTAGATAGTAGAGGTTAGGTTAAAACTTACTCCAATCATCATCAATGGCGGATGCCATGAAAAAAGGACGACACCTTTCGCAACACTGATATACGTTATAAAACCTGTGAATGCACATATAAAACAGTGGATTGTTCCATTGTACAGGAACTGTATCCAAGAAGAGCATGCCGACTCTGAGTATAAAACTGAAAAACAATAGCAAACAATAAGACCATTCTGTTTTTCAATACTTCGTAATAAAATCTTACCTGGCTCTCTCAGCAACGGACTATTTACGTTGTTTGATGCATCTGCTCCCACCCTCCTGCTGGATGTCTGAATGCTGTCATAGCTCTCAGTCATCTTGTAAAGCTCACTGAGAAACAATATACCGTTTTCATTAATACAAATATACTAATCAAAAATGGCAAACGCGCTCATCACAGACACACAAAAAACTTTTTTGGATTATATTGATAAGACACACCACATCGGCTGATTAAGTTTAAATATATCTTTTATACTGTGGATTGTGTACGTAAAAATCTTACATTGTCTTAAGTAAGTTGATAAGCTGATAACATGTGTTTTGATAAACTTAAAAATCAGTTTATAGATAAACAAAGACCACGGCAACAAAAACTGTTTTCTTGGTGCACAATTGTTTTTTGATCAACAGCTGACTTTACGTTGAAAGAAACTGTTGAACGACTACGTTTTTATGTATTGCAGCTTATTTTCGTGTACGATAACTTTAAGTTATAAATAACTCACGCATGAAACCGCAGTGTATTGTACTATATATAATAGCTATATGTATGAGTTGCAGAGAGTAACATATTATATAAAAATACAGACAATGTGTCTTTCAATAATAATTGAAGACAACGCTTTAATGTATATTTAATTGTATATTGGTTTGGTTAATCGGTGCGACTCGACAGTTTTTAACTTTTTAACTGACTTGCAACTTGGACTGGACTGAAATTATACAAAAGTATAGAATAACATCCACATTACTTATTAACATACATAAAATAAATCAAAATCAAAATCTGTATCTCATAATTATTCTTATGGCAAAAATAAAATATTTTGGGAAATATCTCTACATAAAAGAAAATATATTTTTTCAATCTAAATTTGTCATATAGTAGAAACATTTCAATATATAGTACATTTTAAATATTTAAGTACAAAATAAAAAAAAGTTATAAATAAATAATAAATAATGTATGTGCTACTACAAAATAAATGTAGGATTTTTAAAAATACATTTTTTTTCATAGCGCAAGTTTAAAATAAGCAACAATTTAAATAATAAATTAAATATAAAATAATAATAATATATAATGAAAATAATAATAAAAAAACAAAAGTGTTTAAAGTTTATTTTAACACTTTATATTTCTTGAATATTTTTAATTCATTATTCAATACATATGCGTAAAGGTATTTCATCACCATAATATAGTCATAATCAGAAACGATCCAAAACATAGCGCATTTTTTATAATTTGAGGTCAAAGTTTAAAAAAAACACTTATAGTAATATATATGTAATACTAAAAAAAAAAAGAATTAAAAAAAACTTTTTAGTTAGAATATTAAATAAACAAAAAAATCTAAAAGGTTTTTTATTATTTTTTTACACTTTTCACTGAATAAACAAAATAGCTTGTTTTTGTAAGTTTTTTAGTACTTTGAAGACGCATATAGTACAAAAATTTAAATTATGAAGAAACCCAATGATGAAAAAACATCGGCTGCCGGCTGGACACTTAAATTAGACGGCAGTTGACTGAAGCCGATTTTTGGTCGGCTGACGGCTAGCCGATTTATTTACTTCCGTCGGCTATTGTAAAAAAATGAAAAGTATTCTCAGATATACTTATTTATCAACACAAAATCCATCGATAATTAAAAAAGAGTAACACAAATCATGCCTTTTAAAGAAGTATTCTGCCCAAAATATAAATGAAAATCCGGTATTTCCTTAAACAACACATAATAATGTTTGACGGGTTCGCAACCATGTGAAAAGAAGGAAGCCAAAAAGTAAAATCGACACTTCCAAACCATGGTGATAACGGTGATTTAAGAAGTCGTAAGATAAAAAAATCCAAGTTTTTCCTTTTCTACACATTTTCAGGTAAATGTCCCATATTTTTCATATATTCTTTGGTAAAATTCTAGTTGCAAGCATTTTGTTGGCTCCTCTGAATATACAATTTTTCCAGGAGTTCTTCTTTATTTCAGTGCCCGGGATTTCTCCTGGATTACAGTGGGATATCCCTGGGATTTGTTAAAATAATGAAACGCCGTTACTTATGACAGTCGCGCGTGTGGCGACACCACTCGCTCAACGGCAAGTCCTTCTCTTGCCATATTTAATAGAATAAAGACGTGTTTTAATTATTATATATCAAATTTAATCTTGTTTGTTTTATTTATAATTAATATCATCCTGGAAAATCTGATTCCATCCCAACAGGATTTTATCAAGATTTCATCGGTATTTACCGCACAATATATCACAGTCAAATTTCTTGAAATAATGAGAAATTTCAGTAAACAGAAAATCAACTAAAAACCTCGAGAATCGGTAAAATTCCTGGAAATCCTTGAAAATCTCAGAAAATTATTGGAATACTTGCAAAATCTCAAGAAATTTTGGGAAATCTCCGAAAATAAATTTTTAATTGTACTTAGTGTAATTTTTTTCAATAAAAAGTCAGCGGCTAGCTGGGCAGCGGGTTAGAGAAAATAAGGAACCAGCGGCAGATGGCCGCCGAAATTAAAAAAAAATCTGCGTCCAGCCGACTGCAGCTGGCCGGCTTAAACCTCTGATTTGTAGTGTATTTTTTAAAAAAATATTGCAGTCAAACAGAAAATGACACTTAATTTGTTGCAGAATGTTTAATATGACATTAATAATCGTTTTTTAAATTACTTTTTGATTTTTAAAGGTAAATATACATTTAATTAAAATATGTTTGTAGTTTATTTTTTTTATTTTTTTTGCATCCAAAAATACTTTCTTTATTTTTTACAATAATTGTTTTAAATATATATATATTTTTTTAAAATCCTTTGTTTATCAATATTTTTTTAACTGCCAGAAAATTCATTTAGATTATTTATTGTAAAAGTATATGTTTGTTCAGGAAATATTTAGAATCGACACAGTAATAGAACATAATTTTAATAAAATGTTATTCATATAAACATAATATATGTTTCGAACACAATATATTTTTTAAAATGCAAGCTTTATTTTACCTCGTTATGAAAATATTTTATTATAAATATAAATTAATAAATTAATTGTGATACACCCGGTATAAATGTAGATACGCGAGTTAAACCACATACACAGACACCACATGCGGATTGCGGACATACCTCATTTTAGCTGGAGCGCTCTTATGATCTACGAAGCAATAAACAAAGCTGCTATCGCTTTCACACACACATGTTATATGTATATATACAACAAAACACTCACTCATTCATCATGCATTTGTAAACACATTTATATTATTATATTACTGTATTCATATAGGTTCATATACTATATATAAGCACGTTTTCGTATATGTATAAGTTATATACAACGAAAGATTTGTATTTTTTATTGTTGCTTCGTATAGATGATGACGTCAATGACAGCAAAAGTCAACCAACTCGCATTGCCGTAACAACATTGTCCGTAGACAGTCCAGCGACAAATGCTGATGTGGACGACGACGGAATGAAAACTAAACCGGCTCATCTGGAGTGGTCCACAATCGTGTACAATGCTCTTGTCCACCTGTTGCTGTGCGGATTCACCGGATACATTACGTACCTGAGTTTTAGGAATGGTTTCTTGCTGTTTTCCTGGCACGCTCCGTGTATGCTGCTCGGTGTTAGTATAAAGTGTTTTTTTTGTTTTGTTTTCAAGTGCAGTGTGTGTTATAATAAATATGTTTTGTTTACAGTACTTTGTGCTTATGACGGAAGCTGTTTTGTGTTTCTCGAACTCAAATCTCCTCACACACAACTTCAGTTATAACCAACGCGTATGGTTGCACTGGGTGCTACACTGCATTGGAACGTGCTGTATCACATCCGGATTTGTTGTGATCGTGGTCAATAAAACCCTACACGTCCCACCGAAGAATCACTTTGTTACCTGGCATGCGCTTATCGGCCTGATAGCAGTTATTGCAGCTGCAATCTCGGTTATCGGTGGAATTGCTGCAAGGTATAGCTACAATTTGCGTGTTTACATGCGACCGGTCTACACAAAGATTGCGCACGGTCTATTCGGTGTTTGTAGCTATTTGCTGGGAATGTTTAGTATTTGTCTGGCACTGTGGTCACACTGGTTCGCAAGGAACGCTGGACAAACCGAATTTTGGTTGTGCCTAGGTTCAATTACGTTTGTGACGATCTATGTTGCACGGAAGCCAATTTTGGTGGTGTACGCTCGTGTTAGGGGCATTTGGTGTCGAGCTAGTTTGTAATTTTGTTGATTATTATAATAATATATGTTTATATTATACAACTTTACCAACATTAAACAATAATATATGCTAATTGTATTTTAGTATTATATAAATTTAAATATAAAGGAATCGGAATTGTTCCGTTCTGAAATCTGATATGATCCTTATTTCTTGGACATTTTTCCTTTTATAAATTATATTTATATCTCTTTAATTATTAATTAATAATATATATTTTATAAATATCACAAAATATCAGATATAGATATGCAACTATTTAATAAATAAATAATTATTATTTTTGTACTAATTTATTTTTAATTTGTACTATTAAAATAAAATCTTCCTGCATGGCTGTTGGAAGATCTCCTTTATAATAAAATGAAACTGTTTCTACTAGGCTGAAACAATGAATGCCGTCTGGGTCTTTTTTACTACACGGTTCAATTTTCGCAGGACGTTTGGAGTAATTATTCCTACCGCAGTGAAGATTGTAATTCTAAATGTGAAACACTCTCGTCAACAGAATTTTGATTGAGGTTTAAATCACAGTAAACTATCTGCCTAACACTTGGAATAAACTCTAAAATATAAATATTATCAAAATAATTATAACTCTTTTTAAAAAAAACTTTGGCGTGTCACCATGTGTGCTTGATGGCACTACGGTTGGCAATATAACTCAAAGATTGAATCCGTCAATGCATACTATAGTTTTCGAAACCCACGTTTTTCATAATCAGGGCAACCAAAAATATGCATTAAAAAATAGGGTTAAAGTGCTTAAAATATGCATTTAAATAAACAAATGTTGTACCAAAAAGAGTAAATTACACATTATGCATAGCAAAGATAGCGTTTGATTTTTTTGTAGTATGTAATTTTAAAAATCTTTTTTTTTACTATTTTACCGCAAGTGGCCCTTGTTATGGAAAAAATCCCGCAAAAAACCTTTATTAAAGGGAAGAGGGGGTTTTAAAATTAACACCCCTTTATAAAGGATTTTTGGGGAATAAATGTGTTTAAGGAGATGCAGTTTATAATACGGCAAACTTTATATTAAAAACTCATCTTTTTAACCATTTTTTTTAGCTTCTATTAGTTTCTATTCTCTTGAAAAAAATATTTTATTGTTTGATACTTTTTCTTTTTATGCTACTGACTTACTTGTTTGGATAACTTTTTCATATTAAACCAATCTTCTCCCTAAAATGTTTTTTTATGGTGGAAAAATCCTAATAAAATAAACCACAAAAACAACCCTTTTTTAAAGTAAATTTGAGCAATTATAACTTGAACTAATTGAAATTTTGGCCAAATTGCTTGTAGTAAAATGCACAATTTTAAGATATTTCATTCATTGCTTAATTGAATATAATGTATTTTTTATGATTTTTTTTAATATTTTTTTATTTGAGATACATTATCATTTAAATAATAGACTTAACTTAAAACAAATTTGTACCTAGTTTATATTTTAATATGATGTCACAGAAAAAAACCACGCTTCACGAAACCACCGTTCTCAAAAATAAATCTTGTAAATATCAAATGCGACTATTTTTGCCATCATATTTAAAAGCAAAATCAATGAAAATCAAGTAAAAAACAATTTTATAATTTTGAAAATTTTGAAACCCAAAATTCTCAAATCCCTTGCCTTTTTCTCCAATTTCAATATTTAGAACATTGGATTCCAATCAGCATCCGCATGATCTTCTATAATCGAACCTATTTTTTTGGTAAATTAAAACTATAAACTTATACATATTCATATTGAGATTGATATTGATCTTAATTTAAGTGCAGTGGCCGCACGATGGCAGCCAAAATTCATCCAAATTTGAGGCGTGTTTACGTTGGTAGAACACTAAAACATAATGATTGATGCAAAAAATAGTGCCAGTGTTTGTTTGAAAAAATGGATTTATTTGGAAGAAGTAGGTTTATAGTTATACATATTTATAGACCACTAAAAAAACAGCCGCTTTATAACATGGCTTATACAATTTTTTATATATAATTTTATGTTAGGATTTCTAGACATCGCAGCTACAAAAAAAAATATTACCGATGCTTGTAAGCGTAAAGATTATAATGCCTAACATTTTCCGTTATTGAATAAAATCTAACATTAAAAAGTGCCAAAAATTGATTAATAATTAAAAATGTTCTACTCAACTATTATGTTAGGATATATAAAGTTATTTACATGGTGGAAAAACACTCATCCTTATCTCTTTAGCTAACTCTGTAATTTTTTTCAACTCTACGCAATGTTGAGGTAGGAATTTGGAGAAGCATAAATTTGAGAAGCTAAAATGCATGCAACCGGTGCGGTGTCATATGCAAATACTTTAATTAGATGTGAAAGTCCTAAAATACAATTGTAAAAATTGGCGACAATTGAGCTTCATAAACTCTTTTTATAGGATGTATCTAAAATATATTATAATAAAATAATACGGAAATGATTTAAACTAAAAAATGGAAATTAAATAAACTGGAAATTAAAATGCATTACTTTTAAAGTTATGAAAAATAATAATACAAAGAATCAATTTACAAAAACAATTTAGAGTTTATTTTATTACTGTATCAGAGTTGATTCAACATTTTGATTTTTCATTTCATTTCTCAAAGAGTAATAAAATTAAATCAATTTTAAAGATCAGAATTCTCATCAATCTCATGGAAATTTTATCAATTCTAGGACATACTAAATTAATTTAAGAAAAATTAAATTTCTTTTAACTATTTTAGGGAAATAAAATGTTTATTACCAATGAATATATAATATAAACTCTTTAAAATCTAACAAGCATCTTGCTCTAATTCGACACTTTTTAAAGTAATGAAACAGTGGCTACATTTTTTTGTGTGAAACGCATTGAGCATTTCTGTAAATATGATTTTCCTGATATGTGGTTTAATGAAGCGTAAGGTTCAAGAACTGCGAAATGATGATAAGTGAGCTTCACCAGAATCTGTACCAGTAGGCAAGTTTTTAATCAAATCTCAAGGAATGAGTGGCTTTTTTATAAATTTCATCATTTTATTCATCAACATAATTTTCATCAAATTTCGGTATCCTTGTCTTTGTGGAACAAGATTCTCTTCTTCTTCGATAGTGGCCGTTTTTTGATATTTCCTCCTTCAATCGCACCTGTTGGGCCTTGTATTGTTTGCTATTAATGGTCTTGCCTTTTCAAGATATTCAACGAACAAAATTTCATGCGCATCCCAAAATACAGAAGCCATGTCTATGCCAACTTAAACTAGGGCCCACTGAGATGATTTCCTATTCTTCCATTGTAACATAACGCATAAAAACCCTTATTTACTCCGAAACAGCTCCATAAAGCTCTCAGAATCACACAGCTTTCTCATGGACTATTATTAATGCAAAATAAAGTTGACGCATTCTTTAGATTTCTTTAAGGTTTCAGCTCTCTCCTGCAACTTCACTTTATGATTTTCCAAAATCAGTGGACTTTTTTGATGTTTTCCGGTGTAACCACGTCTTTTGGCCTTTTTAGAACGTTCAGCATCATCGGTGTCTGTACGGCAGCGTTTAAAGTCGCCAAACGATTTCTCAACCATATGTCTCGACGAAGCAGAGTACAGATAGCCCTGGTCAAGCTAATGGGTGTCCTACGGACTATTCTACCGATAGGTTCTATAAAAACGTTGTGGTCTAAATCGTCGTATCGAAAAATGCTTCGCAATAAAAACAAGCATAATAAGAAATAAAAAAGACAAGCAATCAATACATTCTTTGGAAACAGTATTCT
Organism: Bolitophila cinerea; assembly: GCA_010015015.2. NCBI lineage: Eukaryota > Metazoa > Arthropoda > Insecta > Diptera > Mycetophilidae > Bolitophila > Bolitophila cinerea. The sequence continues at coordinate 3,048 of JAAAKO020033909.1, read as the reverse complement.
AATAGCGCGCACTTTATTTTATTTCATTAAAAACCAAAATACTGACGAGATACAATTACTAGAAAATTCTGGTTCGACACATATTCATAACATTTTTTGACATTTTTTTGGTATAAAAACCCATCATTTTTTAATAAATTTAATTATTTACTTTATCAAAGCCAATTTCAGCGTTTTACAATTATACCATCAAAAAATAAATGGACGATTTATACCACGACGTATTAGGTTTACGACGTATTAGGCTACGACGATTTAGGCACGATGATTTAGGTCATACCCCTACCGATGTGTTATGTGAAGCCACATACACATTTATATGAATAAAAAGTGAGTGACAATGATATTAAAATTAGATAATTACTTTACTGCCCATTATAGGCCTTTTTTCTTATATTGTAATATTGTTTTTATTATTTTAAAACTAGCTCTAAAGTTTCGTATTGACCTAGCTGAAACAAATGTGAAAAAAATGTAATTTTTTAATTCTGGCGGGTTTTAATTTTCGATGTTTATGAGTATTATTGACAAACCCTGAATTAGCATTAGTTAGACAAAGAAATAGAAAATTGGAAATTTTTCGGGAGCAGTTCTGGGTCAAATATAAAAAAAAACATATTCATCTTGAACACAATTACTTTTACACAACACAACAAATTCATTTATTTAATTCTAAAAAATATTATAAATTCTTTATATATATTATTATACAATTATATTTAATGTGTTTTTGTTTGCAATGATCTTCATAATTTTTTATTTTTTAAAGATTGTAAAGAATATGTTCGAAATACCTTTTTTTATATAGGTTTTGAAAAACATCTGTGGCAAAAAAAATATTAAATTTTTTTTGTAGATTTTAAGTAATTATACATATTTGGTTTTTAACATTCAGGAGTTTCGAAATATTAAAAAAAATTTCCACTTATTGAATCGTATGTATTTTTTCTGATAATAAACTATAATGTTAATTATGGAACTACTACATTGAGATGAGAGAGCGTCAAAGTTTAGACAAAATGTCAGTTAAATTCGGAGGGTTTTAATTTATTCATTAAGGAGTGTTTGAGATTAAATGTATAATATTTAAGTATATATTAGGGTTGTCTATATAGATTGAAAATATAAATATTGACGAGCACATGTAAAATTGATTCAATTTAAGGTGAAAACTATTCACATTTTTTGGATTTTGAATGATTTTTAGGGTATGCTCTAACAGAGTTACTAAATATGTAGATGTAAATTATATTTTATTTATACAAAGTTTGAATTAGAATCTCTTTTTTTAAATTTATTGATGGATATTTAAAATACTATTCATTTTATGTTATACCATAGTACAGCTTTTAACAACTCTTACCATCATATCTTAAAATAGTCTTTAAAAGAAAAAATATAATGAGAAAATCAAAATTTAGTCCAATTTTTAGTTAAAATTGGCTTACTTTATAGCGCCTACTTAAAAAAATGTTTTGGTAAAGGAGATTTTTGGAGTTTTGGAGTGGGGGTTGTGTTTAAGGTAAATTTGAAAGGAAATTATTTTAAATACAATTTTGATGACCTTATTAAAAAACCCTATACTTAAAACGACCTATACTTGAACTGTTACGCCCTCCACCCAGGTTTAAATGCACCCTAATCCGTTTCCCTATTTGAAGACATCATCAATGCGTTTCTGATGTCAGGCGTGGTTGATATATGCCAGATTCAGATTCGCAAAGCCCTTTATGCCCTGTATTTTATTTTATTGTTTGATATGTTTGTTTATAGGTTGTACTACCACCACCACCGCGTGCGCTTGCTGTAAGTGCAATACTTCATATATATATATATATATATATATATATATATATAACACACAGAATGTATATAAAAACAACACATATTAGTATACAAAGTATACACAAAAAGAAAGTCCCATATACTACATTTAAATTACCCCATGTTCAAATTCTTGAAATATCAGCTGACTTTTTGCTAAAACTTGTCGGTTATATAGTATAATATTTATATAATAATATACCAGCATATTTAACGTATATATATAGAATCACTTTCTTCGTTACCGTGGCGGCATAAAGTTTTATGTAGTCTTGTATATGTACTTTTCTATAATATTACCGATGTGTGCGTGAAAACTGTCGGGGCCAAACTTCGCGGAGTTTAGTTTCAGTTTGAGCGAGAGTCGCGTGGCGCAAAGTTGTAACATTCGATTCGGCACCCTTACAACAAAAAAAAAACACTTGTAACGGCTCGTCGGCGTCGTGAAGATACAAAACCTAAAGCACATTACTTAAATCATTATGTGAGGGTGGGAGTGGGTGTACGTGTGTTAATGTGTGCATAAATAAAGTATATATAATGAGACTCGTCGTCACCCGCCGTAAATTTAACCCAACGAAAGTGAAATTAATTCAAAATCATATGGCGAAAAGTTGATGATAATTCCGTGTGTAATAACTACTATACTGAAAATAGACGTGTATCGTGTGAAAGTTATCGTGTTTTTGTGTAAGTGTGTGCGTGTGTGAGAGAGAAAGTTCAATCGGGGGATGGAAGTGTTAGTCGGATCTGCAGCTACTTCGTGTCGAATAAAACAGCACGTTATATATGCTATTCTATATATAGAAAAAAGGCGCGAAAATGGATTTATTTTTAGTTAGTCGTGCCGATATATTTGCTATTTACCCAAACATATTAAAGAAGTTACTGCAAGCCGAGGACGATCGACGTAAACAGGAAGGTGTTCTGTTCAAGGATTTTGTCTTTCTGCCCAGTGACTTGGACTTTCAGGAGAAGGTGTATTATAGACTGTTGGCAGTGCAGAGGGATATCAACAATCTCATCGACAGTGGAGTGTTAGTTTTATTTATTAAATGAAGATTCGGTAAAAAATAGATTATAAAAATTTAATATTATTTATTGCTAAAAACCATTGAGTTTAAATACACTAGAGAAGCAACGATTAAAATAAAATTCAGACAACATCATAGTTCCCCTGACGCATACTAAAACAAAGCAGGGTGTCCATTTTGAGAGCAGCTC
>JAAAKO020033898.1:0-12980 GCA_010015015.2 Bolitophila cinerea | reverse complement strand
ACATGCCACGAGACGGTATCGTTAACCGACAAGGTAATTTATATCTCTCAATACTTCTCGGCAGATATGCTATAATATAACAATAAAATAATAATTTTGTTAAGTCCTTATTTAGCCAAAAAAATTGATGTGCGCCGACGCGGTTGCGAAAAAAAACTCTAAAAGATTTGTCGAAGGACATTTTTTGATGGCCGCCGGAAACTGAAAAATGAGAGAAGTGAGTTTATTGTGGTTTTGGCTACGAACAAAGACGAACGTAGGGGGACTGAAGTGAGATTAAAAAAAGAAGTCAAACCTAACTAAAAATTTAAAGAAATGGAGAATACAAAGACAAAGAAAGTAGTAAGTGCGGGATAAGAAAAGATCTCCTCGACAGTCCGGCTAAGCACAAACCACCACGTGTCGAACAGCTCCACTTATTGCGCCCCTCCCCGAGAACAGAGCACCCGCCTCCAGGATACCACTCAACGCTCTCACCTCGCATCATTAAAGAGACGTTTTAGGAGTGTTCCCAGTTGACCGATCTCACGGATTAGACAGTGCTCCCCCAAAGACTGTGTTTTTATCCTAAAGCCCGAGCAAGCTTTGTCCCGGATACCACTACACCGCGCCGTCCGCAACTACGCACGCAGTCCAGGAGTGCCATCTTACGAAAAGGTTAGGTTAGTTAATTTTAGTTTAGATTTTAGTATTTGCACCCATCTGGCCATCGAACGCAACATAATAGTTTGTATTTTGTTGTTATACTAAAGCACAATACAATTTTAATTTTTGGTAACCATAACCTTCTGTTTTTTTTGTTGCATGTGAATATTGGTTATTTTCTTCAAGGCAAAGAGGAAATGTAAAACGTCTCAAATAGACTGGCGCCGCACCTATAAGGTGTAAGTTTCATCGACGCAATTTTCACCTAGATAACCGCAAAATTTGGCCAAAAAGAACATTCTTCTACTTCAGGCTAAAAATCTCTTCTCCCTTAGCCTGATACAGCATGAATGTTTCCTGGAATTTACTTTTATTTGAAATCAAACATATCTTTAAATAATTAAATTATGTAAGGACTGTTCCGTGATTCGGACCGGGTACCATTGGCAATAGAAGATATTGATAAACCCATAACCATATACGAAGAAATTAAATTGATTTACAAATAAAAAATGGAATACGAGACGTACGTACATGGCTTATGTAATATTTCTAATGATAACATTTTTCCTGAGGAAAACATTTCCCCATGTCCCACCCCCTTTGATATGCCAGTGACATGTGCCAATGTCAGTCACTCTTCTTACTTAGGTTAATGACTTTTAACTCAAGGGAAATCATATTTAGTGATATATACCAAACTAGATATTATTGTCTCTTTCAGTGAGCTTTTTTATTTCAGAAACAGTGTCACTGGGAGGCATAATAAAAAAAATTGAGGCCTGTATGCCAAATCCCTTGGAGGAAGGGAATCTCCCGAATATTTCTATCTATATCTATCTACTCAAGTGCAGTTATTTTTATATATACGACTTTTCAAGATGGGCATAATTTAACTGAAAAATACTAAAACAATCCAATAAAAACTCATACAAATTGGTGGACAAAACATTTAGGAGATACATAATTGACATAAAACTATTCATCTGGCGGAGTTACTATGGAGTACATAAGTGGAGTAATATCAAATAAAAACCATTGGAGTGATTCCATTATAATGTGCAATTGTGCATGAAAGATTATTACCATGTAACGATTTTGTTTGTCTCCTATTTTTCAATTTCGTATATGTAAAAAACATCTCAACTAATATTACATGAAATAACACTAAATTTTCATATAATAATTGCATTTTCTTCGATGGTACAATATCATCTGCAGATATTGGCGCGTCTAGCAAATATACATTAAGTGCGAATAAACGAATAACGCGGTCCCGAGCGATTACGAAATGCGGAAATCAAATCAGTAACTATCATCTTCACAGTCAATTTTCCGGTCATTGAAACTTGCATATATATATACAAATATATAGTATACGAGTACAGTATATATAAAAATCACAAGAGACGATAAAAATGCAAATGAGCTTTGAGTAGTTGTGCCCTCCCGGGTATGCACACACACACACAAACGCATGATGCAGTCTCACATTTTAAAACTAATAACGCAAGGAAAATGCACAAAAAGTAATTCAGCAGTTGCCACAATACAGAGCGGAAAATAGATATTCCATTATATACTCGTACATTATACATATATGTGAGTTTCCATATATACATATTATATACCCACAACTTATACATATGTAAAATATACATTATGCATTATATGTATGTATATATGATCTATGTATGTTTAAGTACATTATTGTACGGTGAACGCGAACGGCACTTCTACAGAATAATAATTTTGGCAAAGAATTTATGTATTATGAAAACTCTATATTTCATAATGGTGTACTTTAAGGACACATTCTAGATAATGTTAAGGAAATGGGCGTATTAGAAGTGATTCTCATGGAAATGAATATACCATTGCCGCGCCGCGCATATGTAAATGCTGCGTGCCGTGGAAATGCGGCGGCAAAGCTTTTCGTTTCGGTTTTACCGTACGTATATATGCCTATATATGCGTATCTGCATATATACGTATATATACCAATTTTAAAGTGGTCTCTACGATATATACAGATTTACTATATGATATACATTTTAGGTTTACGTTTAATATGCTGGCTCACGTATTTACATAATTGCACATGCTCAATATTCTTGGAATATGAAATATTTTCATATATATTTTTATTTGTTTTTTTAAAGTAATCAGAATTTATAAATAATGTTGTCAATAAATTTCAGTAAATCATTTTTAATCTTTAACGTTTAAATTATTCTTTAAGTCAGCAGTCAGTTTTATTAGGCTTCTATACCAGCGTAGCTAATATGAGAAGACTTATAATCCCGCGTTGTCCGTCCGTCCGTCATCTAGAATCAGGGCCTAAACCTTTCGTCGTAGAGAATTGAAATTTGGAACACAGCTGGGTGTAAAAGAAAAAATATTTTTTGCATCCCGGATTTTTTTTATTTAATTACGCCGGGTTTTTCTGGAGCAAAAAACTATTTATGCAAATTAGCTTATATCTATCCCAAATGGCCTATTACGATATCCGAATTATTTTTTGTTGTTAGTAATTAAAAATTAAAAAGTAGTGGCCGTTTAAACTTTTTTGGTTTACTCAGAAAATATTTTACAGGGTGTCCCAAATGTATATATTTTTTATTATATATAAATATGTATATTGAACTACCTTCCGAAAACGTTTACATGCTTTAACAAGAGACCAGTTACAAGATTATGTAAAAACAATTTTAATATTCGCACAGGGTGTCCCAGAAACAATGCATTTAGTTATAAAAAACTACGATTTGTCATAACTAGATAAGTATTTATTGTTCATTAGTATATATTTGTTCATTGGTTAGAAGCCGTGAGTATAAGACACTTTTGTGTCTCGGAAATTCCTCTCTTGTTTAAAAATACAGCGACTATGGAAAAGTATGCGGTTACACGATGGGGTCTCTTTGAATATAAAGAACACGTTAGTAAAAAATGTAAAATTATGTTAGGAGGTGATACTTGTATCGGGAACGCAATGTGACCTGCCACGTCTGGTCGGAGCTTCTGAGCGCGAGGCTTAACGCCAGCTTCCTGAAGAAGCACTTCGACCGATCCCGCTTTGCCTGGACTAGACACAGCGATGAGCAGTTTTCTAAGGCGGGTTCGTGGCGATCTTAATTTTGTCAAAAAAACTATGAAGTTGAAAACAATTGTACACTTTCTTAAAACTAAACACTTACTCACTCATTCACACTCTTAAGACTAAAAAAATTCAAACCTAATTATTATATAGCTCACGGATACCGTCGTAATTCAGACAAGTCACACTATGTGTTCGTGTCCCTGGGCAACTGAGAGGCCCGACGTGTCAGATAACTGGGATGTGGCACACTGTAGTTCGGCGCCTTACGTGCAAAAAGATAACCGTCGAGGACTCGGTATTGTATGGATTCCGGCGCGGATTTCTCAGGGGGCAGTTCGAAGGTGACGTATAAACGTTGTGTCGGCCCTGGTGACAATACACGGTCGATGGAGGTTGCAGACGCCGAGGATTTGGTGGGCTTTTGTGAACGTAAGCTTGAACGACGGCTTTAACTCCACACTTAAACCGACTAAAAAAAGTTATTCACATACCTCTTCACCGGTTTCAAATATTGCCGTGGATGTTGTTTAGGGTTGGGAGCACGTAGTTGGAATTCCTCTGGTGTTTGTTGGAGCTGTTTACCTCGTGCCCCTCTTCTCCGTAACAATGGCGGGCTTTCTACGAGCTCGTTTCTATTGCCCTTTCGCTCTCTGACGTTTGTCGCTAAGGCGGGCGGTTCCAGGAACGGCCAACAGATGGTGCTGTTTTGTAGGTATATGTTACGTAGACGGATGTTTCGATATGTTGTTACTTAATCTAATTCTTAACTATACTACTCCTTAACATTACAGGCGTTACATACTGTATCGTTTATTGTTAAATAGAGCTGGCAAATCGTTTATGCTCTAATGACAAGGTACAATGGTAGTTTATATATTGCTTTGTTCAAATATATTGAAACAAACATATGTCAATTGTCTCCTCTATCATTTATGAGTGATTATGAGACAGGTATGCGTAAGCATTGCAATTTGTATACCCGACGGTACAAATAAGAGGATGCTGGTTTCGACGAAAAGCGGCACAAATTCAGATTTTCATTTTAGAGCTCAAATCTGACAAATTGAAGCATGTGATCTATCACAAATTCCATGCCCTGCCCTTGCTACCGAAGGAAAATGATTGTAGAGGGCTTCAATATCTTGAAGGCGGAGGTGCAGGCGTTCGGAAGTTTTTGCTTCTCAGATTTTGTTCAATATTTTCAAAAACAGTGGATTGAAAAGGTATATTGTTAAATGTATATATATATATATATATATATTGAAATAATTAAATAATGTTAAAATGTATTTGTTAATTTACGAATATATAAACAAAAATTAATAATATTTACAAATACCATGTTCACATTTGAAATTTAAATTTAAATTTAAGAATATTTTAATTTACTATATAGGTTTTTGCTTTACTATAGCATTTTTTTCTCTTTAAAATACGTTTGTATTGGTATTTTTTGTATTTTTTCTATATGATCATTTTGTTTTTTATCAGTTGGTAAATGGAGAATTTAAATACTTTAAAGTTAAATGTGTTAGGCTGGCCAGGGATGGGACCGTCAAAAAATGTGAGAATGTTTGTTGGTTAGTGAGTTTGAAACACACTCACTTCATCAAAATCACAATTTTAGTTTACGGTAATTTCTTAACTTCAACTGTAATAATAAGTTGTCGAATGGGAATTTATATCTAATATGTCAACATAAAGCAACATTTTCATCACAAAATAGTTTAATTTATAATTTAAATTGACTAAAATGTCTACAAAAAGTGTATTATGTAAGGAATAAAGCGTAGTGCGATGTTCGCGATTAGCTTTGAGATTACGTGGTCTCCACAACTCTCTTGATAAATCATCATGGAATTTTTATTGGGTGGAGATTACCATGATGTTTCTCTTTGACGTTTCTCTTTGACGGCTGATATTTGTCATTTAATTTACAACGCAAAAAATAAACAAACAATTATAAACGATAAACATACAAAATAAATAAAATGAATTTACAAAACTCTGAAGATGATGATATTGATTATGACATTGTTATACTAAATGCATCATTGTACTTACAATTATTGAAAAAAAATAAGAAAAAACTTTATGTAAGAGTTAATCCATATTACAAAAGCGATACACTAAAGAACGCTTTGCTGTTGATGTAAGTTTTGATAATAATGTCTTAATGTATGCTCTTTTTTAATTTGAAGATATGAGAAACAATAGAAGAAAAAAATATGAAAATTTTCATGTAACCTCGGAAGTTTTTGATATACTGTTACAACTTGTGGAGCTTCATATTATGCCAAAAAAAACAACACACCCTAATGATGCTATTAGTCCTACAGAAAAGCTTGCTGTTGTACTTGAGTATGTAATATATGTGTGCCGTACTCGTATTTAAATAGTTTTGAATGGTTTTCAGATATTTTGCTAGTGGATCAATTCAACGACTTGTAGCCAGTATATATCGAATTAGTAAACAACATTTTGGCTCAATTTTAGATGAAGTTGCTAATGCTATATATAGCATAAAAAAACGAAATTCCAAACCTGGACAAGGACAAATATGTGACTATAGCAAACGATTTTAATGCAATATGGAACTGTCTAAATTGCTTAGGTGCCATAGATAAAAAACATGTGTCCATAAAATGTCCCCCAAATGCTATAACATATTGTTCTGCAACTACAAAGTATTTTAATTACTTGTAATATAAATATATTACCACTTACTATAACCAGGATTTTCATAGTATTAATCTAATGGATATTTGAGACGCGAGAAATAAATTTATTTATCTATTGTAGCTTACGGAAGTTAAGGTGATGTGTTTTCGGCGCATGCAAATTTGGCAAAGATGTTTTAACAGATGCACTACCATTTCTAGAGGATGCCAGAATAGAAAATTTAAAATTGCCGTACTTTGACGATGCTTTTCCGCTACATAAACTAATTATGAAGCCGTATGTACCAAGAAAACCTGTTAGGCTAACAGACGATGAAAGGATTTTTAACTATCGTCTAAGCAGAGCCGGACGCTGTGTTGAAAATTCGTCGCGAAACAAAAAATAAGCAATATATAAGCAAAAAACAAGCAAAAGACTAGCATAACCTTGTTTTTTTTATTTTACTATTGGAAAATTTAATAGAACGCATTGTCATCGACAATTATTCAATGGGCCAAGTTTCAGCTCGATTGGATGTCATGTAGTTTGATAATTAGGCCTTATAGTAATCTGCGCAAGCAAGCAGGATCACAGACACGCCAAAGTAATATAGAGAATTTAAAAAAAACGACCATATTACAAAGAAATCCCGGAAATTCTGAAATTCTGAAAATCTGGATTTTATAAATATCCTAAATGTGCAGTAACAATAATAACATTTTATACATTTTACTCAGTCAAAAAAAAACTTCATCAATAAAGTGTACATCTTCCTTTATTACCACCAGTCTTTAAAATTGCATCTTTATTTCTAGGGAAGATGTCCATTTTATTGTTGAAGTAATTTTTATGACTAAGTTAAATGTATAAAATGTTATTAATGTTATTGCACATTTAGGATATTTATAAAATCCAAAATTTTAAAATTACCGTGATTTTATGTTATAAAAGTATCCTTGTGTCCCAACCCGTTCTCGCGAATCCCGATTATTTAAAGCGGTTTACCGTCCATTCTGACGCTTCTGATACTGGTGTAGGCGCTGTTTTAGTTCAGGGCAAAGATGAAGAAGAACGAGTGATCGCGTACATGATCCAAAAAGTCTCGGCAACCCAGCAAAAATATCCGACTACCGAACGTGAGTGTCTGGCGGTTATAACGGCAATAGACAAATTTAGACCATGTATAGAGGGCGTTTCATTTACTGCTATTACAGATCGCGCTTCCCTTATGTTTTTACAAAACAGGTTACAGGCATACGACTTTGACCTAAAGCATAGAAAGGGAAAGTTGATGGTAGTTGCTGCTTCGTTGTCAAGAGCAGTGGACGTATTAAATGTACAATAATGTACCGGCATTAAAGACAAGTGGTATAATGTGGCCGTGCACAAGTTCTGTCGGGTAGGTCGTAACTTCGGTTACCGAAATGTCTAGCGTATTGTGGTCCCAAAAGAATCTCAAAAGGTTATTTTAAAGCAGTTACAATCACGTCAATGTAGATCCACTTCGTTCTATGTTTTAGGTGTTTGTTATTTGTTTATTGTGCATTAATGTTGATGTTGCAGTATGGACTACTGTATTTTTCTTATCTCTCTAATCAGAGATATGGTGAAAGTCGCCCGAACGTAAGTCCACCTTGTATAAAGTAAGAGGCATAAAAGTAGTTTCTATTTTGTGGGTGTTTCCTTATCCTAGGCATCCGTAAACACCGTTTGTGCAATCTTCGGTCTCTCTAAGATGAGATATTTATTTCCATTAACTTCAGTATTCCGCCATTTTAATTTTTTAATTATTTTTTTTTTTTTTATTTTATTTCATTAAAGAAATGATTGCAAACACGTAATTCCAAACATTTCTTTTGCAACTACTCGGGGATAATGTAGCGTGCAAGGTGGACAGCTACAGTCAACATGCATTTTGTATATAATTAATATATTTATTTTTTATAATTGTAGTTCTCATTTCTTTTATTGAGTGCGATATGTAGCGTCAAAAGCATGTACGATCAAAAGCACGTAGCATCACAAGCATGTATTTATCATCAAATCGAAATTTATAGCAGTGTAATTATGACGCGATATTTAAAACAAATAAAGAGTGCGTCTAATGCCTAATACATATAAGCTATTTGATTTTTGAAAACTATACATTATATTTAGTACTAAATGTATAACAAATGAATAATAAAACTAAATAGATTTAACCTACCGTCTAAAAACGATGATAAAACACGCTACCTACAGTGAAGTTCGCATAAATAATGCAAAGTATTATAGAATTATTAAACACACTAATTATTTACTCCAAAGGAAGTGTCAAAATGTACACTGTAAATATTTATAAATCTCGATTTTTGTGTAAAATATTATAAAATATTATTATGTTTGTTATGATGCGTTTGTGACGCACCGTGTTTTTGATGTTAAATAATGTGACGCGACATGTTTGTGACGATGTGCGCTTGTGATGTTAAATAATTTGACGATGCAGCTGCACCACTATTATTTTATTGGGACTCCTTCACAAAGTATCCGGTAATATGGAGACCGCGCCGTAACAATAATGTCTTAGTCATTGCTCACTGGTCATCATGGAGTAAAGAGCGAAAAAAGAAAGAAAGGTATGGTATAACCCGTAAGTGCGCACCGCGCAAAAATAGAAAATTTGTTGTGTGTGAGTTTGCCTCCCTGCGTGTTCGCAATTTTGTCCATTTAGGCCAACGAAGTCTGTCGCCGTTAATTCACCTCCGTGGAACTGCTATAACGGTAATATTAGGTACCGTTACGCAAAGCATTGACTGCCCTGTGTTTGTTGGTGGAGCTAACCTAATCCTGCGGCCGTATTCTAATTCAAATCTCATCTAGTGAGTGACTTATGTATAAAAAAAGTCACTCACTCACGTGAGATTTGAATTAGAATACAGGGCCTGGCCGCCAACCATACAAGTATCTTGTGTTCCGTTGGTGAAGCCAACCCCGTCCTGGCTGCCATCTAAAAGTGTAAAAGTTCCATGACTGTGTTGCAACGCGCTGGGTAATTGATTTAAGTGTAGATTTGCCCCGTGGAGTGTTTTTTTAAAGTGAGGTTAAGTTTAAGTTCAATGTCTTAGCGCTTATATGGAATTAAATAACGGTGTTATTATAATATTCACCATTATTGTTTTTGTGATATTACTTATTTTTTTATGTGACCACGGTTGCCTCTCAACCGCTGAGTCGAAGCCAGGCAATACAGACTAGCATTCGGGGCGCCGAATTTGCGGCTGGCGATTAAGCTCCGTAGATTTCGGCGTTTTGCATTATTCTCGCACCACTGGTTTTGTTCACAGATTCCTTATAGCATTCAGAAGCCGTGTTCGGTGTCATTAATATCAATATGACCAAAATATTTAGTCATTGCGTCAATATACAAACAAAACACAGTCTGCAACTCCTGGGAGATAATATTTTTTCCGAGATACCAATTTTAAAGGTCCGGAGTCTCGGATTGCACTTAAATTGCTTTGGCAAAATGTCAAAAAAAAAATCGTCGTCCGATTTTTTTATAAAAGTCGCCAACAGCTTTTGCCTACTGAATATAAAAATACATTTGGGAGTGTAAATAAACAAAATAATATATTATTAATTAAACAAAATATCTAGTGAAACAATAGGGAAGAAGGATAAAATTGTCCTCTCTAACCACCACACGTCAAAGTGCATACAAAAGAAATTTCTTCTGTATACACTCTAAACTATTAGAATGCACTGTGTGAACCGGATTACATACTACCGATGCGTATTCCAAATGTGATCTAATTAAATACATACCACTTCGCATCATCAACCGTAAGATGTGGGCTTAACATGAAATCAACCAGGTTGCACGTAGCTCAAATACAAGTATTTAAAATATAAAGTAAAGTTCTTTTTAATACTTAACTTTTACTCAAAATACTATTTAGGAATAACGATAGCCTAGCTCTTGGTAGTTCACCCATTTCTGTTGGTTTTGGTTTTTCCGATTTAATTTTGCAAAATTGCCAATTTGTCGAAGCTCGTTCACGATGGTTTCCTGGTTATGGTGATTAAATTTTGATGATAAGAGTCTATAATCAGCAGTGTAATATGATGTTTACGTAGGAGCAAAATTGGTCGTTGTGTACTTTCGTCTACACAATTGGCTGCATCTATTCGGCCACGAACTCGTAAGACATTGCTATCCTCTAAATATGGTGAGTAACTATAAATTGGACTTGATTTGTGTAGATTTTGTTTTTCAGCCGTCGGAATATCCTTATTGTATATTAATATTTGTATTTCTTCAAGGGAGCTTTCTTCTTGTTCACTGGAGCTGAATAGCCCTTTGTCTACTCCATTTGTTGCATTTTTTTAAACAACTGTTAGCAAATTATTTACGAACCTGAGTACATATGCTTGCGTTCGATACAGACGACTCCACTTTGAAAAACGGCTAACGTCAATTTAAGACATCAACTTTTTAATGCTATATGTGTACACATAACATTTGACCTCATTTCTATGTCGGTGCTCGTTGATGTGGCAGGATCCTTTGGCCAGTGATCACCAGATCAATAAAGGAATTTGGTCCGGAAAACCACCTGTTATCGATGTTAAACGTTGTTTTTTCTTGCCATTTGGTGGCCTCGTCTGCTACGTTGAACATGGTGGAAATCCATCGCCATCCGCTGAACTCAGTTGTCTCCAATATCTCTCCAGCTTGAAATGCCACAGATTCCCTGTGGACACAAAGACATCGGCGGCACAATCTATCTCTTGTAACTACTGTCCATTTATTGCTACGACTTAGTTGTATGAACCCCTTACAATCAGCAACGTGTTGATTTTCTTCACCACACACTGGGCAGTCTACATAACTCGTCAGGTTTTTTGGTTCCGATCATCTGTTGTTATGTAGTTGTCATGGATGTTTAAATAACTTGGCTTGAGCAACATTAAACAACCAGTTTCCAAATGTTGCAAGATTTACTGATTGTATTGTTTGACGATGCATTGCCCAGTTTAGCTTAATCTGACATGGTAATTTGTCAACTAGTTCTTGCATAAGCGATGGATTACACAAATGATCCTGAAGGCCAGATGCTTCCATAGTAGCACATAAATTTTGCACAGACAGAGAGAATTTTATAACATGCTCTAAATTGTCAGATTTTATCGGAGGGTTCTTTCTGATTCCCTCTAAAAGAGAGTGAATAATTACTTCAGGTCTACCAAATAGCATTCTCAAAGTTGCTATGGTTTCTGGGACCATTGAAGACATAAAAAGTCTACAGCTAACGGCTTCCAGAGCTTTGCCTTTTAGGGATCTTTGTAATCGAATAAGATTCTCCTCATTAGAAAAGCCACATATATTAGTGGAACTTTCATACGTACTTATAAATAAGGGCCACTCTTCTACATTTCCACTAAAGTTTGGCAAATCTCTGGGTAAAACTTGGCGGGCAGCAAGATGGTTGGCAGTAAGAATCCTTGAGTCCAATTGGTTTCCTTGAGTATTCTGCACTGAAACAGATGGCATTGGTTGACTCGCTCCACTACTCAGTTGTAAATTAGTATACTGGGACGGCAATATCGACGATTGGTTGGCGTAGGCAGTTGGTAACGATGTAGTGTATGCACTCGTAACTTTACAGGGCATCATATTTGTTGCTGGTGTTTTTGCTTCTTTCGATACTTGTACTTGTTGAGTTCCACTAGTGACAACTTGAGGTAAATTACAGGGCCTTGTTTGTGGTGGCACAGGATTGGAGTATGTAGGAATTCTGTACTGAGTAGTTGGTATAGTACTACTACAAGGTACACTTGCTTGGTTAGAACGTTTAATAAGCATTTGATTATTTACCCAATGTTGTGTGTCCTTCGTAAAGTCAACACTACATCTGTCTTCTACTTCCGCTTCGTCTAAGCTCTGTAGGATACGGTGTTTTTCCTTCAAATATTGTTCGTCTCTACATTCTTGCTCCAACATGCGCTGTTTTTGCATTGCTCTCCTTTCCTCTAGCATTTGAAGTTCCAGCTGTGCTTTTCGACTGTGGGTTGATGAATGTGAACTCCCCCTACTTCTAACTGAGATGTTATCTACATTCAAGTTATTAGCAGGTTGCGTGGGTAAATCGTATTCGGTATTTTTACACATAGCACAACACCATTCAACATCTGCTATGGAACTGTTTACGTTAACACAATGAAAATGAAACCACTTGTTGCACATATCACAAGCAACCATTTCATCACTGTCCGGTAAAGTACACAACTGACAACTTGTGACTGCTTGTGCTTTCGATGTAGATATTGGTGAACGAAGGGTCCGAAGAGATGTATTAAAACACTGTATATTCTCGACAATTGGAGGGTTAATAGATGCAGGTTCCGTACTGGGTTGACTCGGTTTTGCTTTTGGAATAGCACCAGTTTTATGCGTAGACATGATATAATGATTTTAAAGAATGTTATTGATTGAATGTTAGCCAACGGGACTATGTTTTTTAGCGTGCACAATAAAAATCTTCTAGGTTGAATTCAGTAATTTTATTATATAGTGCAGCTTTAAAAT
>JAAAKO020033887.1:0-12983 GCA_010015015.2 Bolitophila cinerea | reverse complement strand
AAAAAAACGGTAAATTGTATAAAAAAAAATATTTTAAATAATAATAATTTCTTTAAATCTAACAGATGTAATATTTTTTGATAATATTTTGTTGGTATGTTAGAGGTAATTAAAATGGAAATTTAAACATTTTTTTAAAAAAGCTTGTGTACTCCATTTTTTTTTTAAAAAAGAAATAAATTTTCAAGTTGAAAATCGGTTATTTTTTATAGGAACCGACAATCAGAAGCTTTACCAGTGCAAAGCAATCAGTCTAACTAGTAAACATTTTTCAATTTAAAAATAAATAATCTATATATTTTCTAGTATAAAACACAAGTTAAATGTTCTGTAATTTGTATGCCAATCTGACAGAGTATTACTAGTGAAACTTACAACCAGTTAGGCTGACAAAACCTTCTTTTGGTTATTTTTACCTTTTTTAACACAAATAGTTCTTTTTTCAAAGAATATATTTTTTTTATAGATTTTTTTTATATATTTTCATTTTTTTTTTATTTATCAAATTTACATTTAGTCTGTTGGTTTTTTTTTCTTGCATAGACGAATTGACAATTTTCCAATTTCTTAGACGCAGAAAATTTAAATTTACAATAAAAAACAAATTGCAAAAAAATAAAAATAAAAATAAAAAGAAAAACCTATACGCCTCCCAAATTTTGGAAAATTGAGAAATACTTTCGTTTTTTTTTCAAATGCAAACTACTGGTTTAAATGGAATAAAAAAATCTTCAAAAAAAAACATTAAAAATTATGTTAAACTAAAAAAAATTTTTTTTTTTGTTTTTATATCTTATTATTTTTTTAAATTAAATAAAACCTTTTTAAAACCTTTTTTATATAATATTTTATGCATAAAAGGCCTTCAAAAATGGATTTAGAAAATAATAGAAAATCTCACTAACTTTCACTATGTAGCTTTTCTGATTTGAAATAGTGAATTCATTGGACTGATGTCAAATAGTAAAACCGACTGATTTTAAAATTGAAATGTTGTTTTTTAATAATTGCATTTTATAAAACAAGATTTGGGTTACTTGACCCCAAAATGTGATGCTATGAGGACTTTCCAAATCTCGACTGCTGCTTAAATAACTCGGAAAAATCTCGAATGACTTTTTTAAATCAATTTAAATATTTAATGGTAAAACCGAAGTTTATTATGTTATAATATGTTTATTTATATCATTAGAATACCCGGAATAAGCTTTTCCACGATTACACGTAGACATTATTCGTGTAGCCACAATTTTCAATAAGTTTTCGATCAATAAAATATTTAGGATATTTTTATATTTACTTTTTGAGTTTAGATATTCGGAAAATATGTCTTTAAAACTGCAAAGGCAGATGCAGTTTGTTGAACAACTGCAATTCCGTATTTAACTCTCTAAAAAGGATCAACCTCTCAATAAATCCTAATTGTTTTATGTGTGCTCGTTTAACGAAATGTAAAAAAGACCTCCGCAAGTCACTTTTAAACGGGAGAGGTTTGAATGAGAATGAATTTTAAAAAATAAGTTTTTTTAAGGATGAATATTTACAATGATGATAAGCCTAAGCCTATTTTAGACATTTACCTGATGAGTTTCTGCTTTTTCATTTTCTGGTAAAAAAATAAAAAACTGTTATCGCTAATCTTTTACTTTTAAAAAATAATCAATACATTTCTTAGTAAATTTAATTCTTAAAACGCGCTAACGCGCAAAAAATCTTATGTAATTTTAAACCTCGTCCCTTTTAAGGGGAGGTGTTATTTTGAATTATTATTCCAATTTCAGTTCCAGCTAGTTAATTCCGCTTTTATATTATTTAAATAATGACAACTAAGTTTATGTTGCTTTATAATCCTGAAAAAACTAATTCCGGATATGATATAATAAAAAAAAAAGTTTAATATTTAAGAATTATTGTACGAAAATGTTATTCAATTAATGAATTATTTTCTGACACCAGTAAATCCGACTGATTTTACTTCGAATTAGTTTAAAATTTTTAGAAGTAAATTTGTTACAAATATTATTATTTTTTTGGAGATTATATTTATAATTGAATTTTGCATTATGTTTTATCCTCTATATTCTATAGTTATATAGAGGATGGCTCATCAATTATCGTCACCATCCGTAAACGTGTGATTGGTGTAAATTCTCTGCTCTCTGTGATTATTCCCTATACACTCGTATCTCCAATTACATACTAGACCAGAAATTGAATATTATGTGTATCCATCAATTACTTTCTGTATTTGCTTCCAAGAATCCGTTCTATTGATAATTGTGGTTCACACACATAAATAACTACACATAATATAACATATACACACAACATACAAATAGCTAATGCTACGAGAATTATAAATACTTTGCATCATACATCGATTGCCTTTGGGAAAAAACTACTTCTAAACTGGAGCAGATTTAAGTGTTTCTGCTTATGTGTGTGTGTATTTTCGTTCGCATAATAAGATGCAAGACAAATGTGACACTGTGCAATTACGACATTTCCTGGAAAACCAATTAGGAATTGCATGATATCATTTGTACGAGCATTTGTACACGCAAACACGCATACTCACTTGTTGTATAATTGTATATGTGTATTATTATATAAATCCATATTATATGACTTCTTTATTGACAGATCTTGAAAGTACACATCTCATACGAGTAAACGCATGCGTGTGTATACAATTTATATGTATAAATGCTCGTGTTTATATGAATATATATATTCTGTGTGCAAATCTGAAGAAACGGTGCTTGTGAAGAAATAACATTAATACTATAATATTGTTTTTGCTATATTATAATGCTCGCACGTTTAGTGATGGTGCGCGCCTATCGCCTATATAGAAATACAGAAATAACGTCGCATGTGCCACATAAATTATCAAACATATATATTCGCGTATTTAAGCGCGCGCGCATTCGCATTCGGGGAGTAGCATAGTATAGTATATATATTATACATATATAGTATACCAAAGTGTGTGCAACGTGCAATTGTGCATGTGCATGCGCGCTTGCGCATATGTGGCCTAAATATAGAGAATCACGCATAGATTTGCGCTGCAGCGTGCGAGAAATTGTGAAATTCTTTGCTGAGGCCAATTTTGAGATCGGTAGCGCGGCGGCGACGGCTTATACATATACTAAAAACTAAATAATCGAAAGCAGCCAATCGAAAACAAAAGTTTAATTTTAATAAAATGAAGGGACTCAGCGCGTGCAAGCGCGCAGGTATTTAGATTATTTGCGAGCGCATGTGTGTTAAGCGCGCGATCGCGCAGAGCTCTTATAAGATATTCGAAATGAGTTCGCTCCACTTTCGTTTTAATTTCTGCGCCGGAAATTTTCTACATACATTTATATACATATAGTAGATATGCGCAATGTGCATTCATGCATCTGCGAATCTGCGATCACAACACACACACATACACTCACACACGAGTGTACGTTGGGCGTTTCATTGGCTATAATAACATATGAAATATTCTCTAATCTTCATCGGTGGCCTGGACACGGAAACGCTCGCATTGGCTGGGCTGTTCTGATGTGTGTGTAAGCGCTTGCGATTTTCGTGAGTTCGTGCCCGGGCACGATCGAGGGCGATGTAAATTACATTTTTCGCATGCCCGCAAAGAGATTTGGCCGAACATTCAAGAGACATTGTGTTTACGTTATAAAAGATGACCCTAATTTCGGTTAAAAGATTACATTTCTCATTTCAAAAACTGCTTGGGTATTAGGTTAAGTATGAAATGTGGCAATCCAACCTTTATCTCAATAAATATAATTAAAAAATATGCACAACATGTTAAAAAGAACAAAGAATTTTAAGTTTTTTTACATTTTGTCGGAAAGCTTTTCTTCAAAAAAAAACATCTATTCAAATTTAATCATATTTTGCAAAGTAGATTTTGGCAAATCCTATTAAAAAAAAACTTTTTTTGCAGTATCACCCGGACACCTTTTTGTATATTTGCAGAAACAATGTTTGTTTAAATATATATTTAGCTCTTAGTAATTTTTATTAAAATTAATAATACTGTTTTTATAAAACGACTGGAACTTATTATTTATATTAATCACTGGGGCAACCAAAAAGAAGCGCTAAAAATAAAATTTTAAGCGCCTAAAATAAGCCATAAAAACATCGTTTTAAACCTTAAAAATAAGCTCTAAAATAACATTATAAACACATAATATACCCAAAAAAACATAAATCCTTAAAAAATATAATTCACAATAAATTTATTTAAAAATTTGTACTTAATAGAATAACTTCAAATTTCTACATTATAATATATAATTATAATAAAAACAAGTACATTTATTACTAGTTTAAGTTTGTATTTAATATTTTTTACTATAAATAACGAACATTATCTTAAATTATAAAAATGAAAAAATGCCCGATATTTGAAGAACAGAATACGTTTTTATAGAAAGAAAACTTTTTTCTACATCGATGTTTCTAATTGGAGAGTTTTTGGCTTTTACTTAGAGTTTGTATATTTGTTAGCAATCATTATCTTCTCCAGACAATATCTTTGTACTTGTCTTTAATATTGCGAGTCGGCTGTTCTTTTGGTTTTTTTTGTTTTACGGATTTAACTTGTTTCTGCTTGTTTTTCGATAAAAATTAAAATATTCACTAAAAATGAGCGATTGTACTAAAATAAGCTAAAATATGCAAAAAAAGCTAAAATAAGAATTTATATTAACATAATACTCCTTTTATCTTGGTATATGTAATTAAATTTAACCACCCGTAACTTTTTTTGGGCAGCAAAAGGTTAAATGTAAGGAAGCAGATATTTTTTACTTAATCTAGTGTCTTTTAAATTATTACCCATTTTGCCCAATTCATGGTTTTGACCATATTTGGTATGTATATTTGAGAGGTAGGGAAACATTTAGCATTGTCATAGAACAACATAGAACAACAAGTCAATGGGACAAGTTTCAGCTCGATTAGATGACAGGAACTCGGTTAATTAGGAAGTATTAAAATTCATGGAAGCAAATAAAAAAGAAATTAAAATAGGAAAACCAAGTTAGGTTTTATAGTTATTTAAAAATCGTAATTTTTACCGAACTTATAAAAACTACCATTTTTAAGGAGATTAAAAATAATTAAATGTTTAACTCTAACCCGAAAATGCATTGCTATTTACTTAAATTTAGACCTACAAATTATATTCTAATTGAAGATACATATATATATATATATTATTTTGCTGAAATCATGACAATCTTAAATGAAACTAAAAAAAATGTCTTCCAAATATGATGATTTAATTTAAAAAGACAAGGTATTTGAAATTTAAACTATAGGCCCACAAAAAATATAAACTCTTCTTAAGTCCTTAAATTGGGACAATTTTTGAGTCCACCTATTCCTAATTTAATTAATTTAATCTTTTTTTCATCATTATGATCATTTTCATTAGAAAAAATGCTTATTATTGATTTAATATAAAACTTTAACACTTTGCTAAATTCAGAATATTCTTGCAAACTTCCCGGACAAAATACTTGGTTATACACTATATTTTTTAAATATTGATTATGTGTCTAATAAAAAATATAAATGTTTATCAAACACCAAATTACATCTGCGATAAATTGCGATAAACTGCGATAAGAGCATTGATACTTACTCAGATAAAACGGTCAGTTAGCTTCGGATGTTGACGACACTTAAAAAGAAATAAAGACCTACAATTTATATTTTATTTGGTTAAATATTTGTCTTTTTCCTGAAATCAATACTATAGTGGAGATTATGCTCAAATCAAAAATTTACTTCCTTATATGATGATTTAATTTTAATAAACAAAAAGGTATTTGAAATTAAAATTTTAGGCAAGCAAAAATTATGATCCCATCTAAAGTCATTAAATTGTTCCAAATTCCCACCTACTTTCCACCTATTCATAATTTATTAAATTTGAACTTATTTGCTAGAATATTTGCTTATTATTGATTAAATATTAAACTTAAACTGCTAAATTTAGAATGATCTTGGTAACTGCCGGGACCTAAAACTTGGTTGTCCAGAGAGGATATTTTTTTAAATAATGTATCTGTCAATCAAAAACCCAGTTACATCTGCCGTAATCACTTATTTTCATTTAAAAGTCGGAACATTCTTAAAAACAAAATTTCTAAATACAAGTTTATATAAACATTTATTCACATATCTTGCTAAATAATAAACAGTTCAATATGTCGTGATTTACTTGGCTGTACTTTTACGTTTGCAAATATATATCGCATGATGACTGTACATTTTCAATATATTTTTACTTCAGATTTTTTTTAAATACCTAAATTCATAACATTCATAATAATGAAATGTATTTTTTTAGTCCTTTATAAAAACATAGAGTACTTGTATTGTTTTTATTTTAATTATTATTTATGATCGATACAATTTTATTAAAATACAAACTAAAAATATTATTGATGCATTCAGCTAAATATTATATTTCTTCCTGATTTACCTCGAATCTGGTCGAGTCTATATACCATGCATTTTAACCACAACGACAATGAACTCCTCACAACGAAATAAACTCCCATATTTATTAAATTCACCGCACATTTTACCGTTTCCCGTACGACCGAACAATAAACACATTTATATTATTATCTCATCTGGACATTCCGCCATAAATAACAAATAAATTAATCTCTGTCTTAATTGTTTGCAGGTAAGCACACACACACACGCGTCTGCAGAGGCACACACGCAAGAAAAGTAACACGACGGACTCGCAACATACGCACACACACAGACGCAGTCAACATCTTCGCGGTCAAGGTTTGTGGAAAATCGGCATGAACAGGAACACACACACAGATGCACAAACACAGAGTTTCGCAGAGTTAGACTTGTGCAAAGATTCGCGCATTCACAATCAAATTTATCGCCGCATTGTGGCTGACAAATAAATCTTTGCACGTGTACGCACACAATTAAAGCGCGTTGGACTTATTTAATAACAATATACGCGCTAAGCAGTGGCACATACACATACACATACATAAGTTAGTACGTGTAAGATGTGCGCACGCGACTATTTATATATATACTCTATGAATGTAAACGTAAGTATGCCGAATCTCACGTAGCGCGAGAACGACACAGGCAAACGCATATAATAAAGATGAAGTCTATAACCTTAGTGTTCATTAAAAGCGACCTCAATGACTACGTCTTATAATATATTATGTAGTTTTGTGTTTGTGTCCAAGTCGTCTGTGGATCCCGTTGAATTATCACCCAGAACATATGTATATATACTTTTTAGTATCATTAAAGTGGAGAAAGAAGTGTTTAGTTAGCGCTGTTCTGACTGAAGAGGTCATCGCTGTGACACCCTAACATCGTGCTAAATATAACACACTTATTCTAATCACACTCAAACACAGAAACACACATATGGACAAATACACTCACACACACACACACACCAATGTAACCAGAATACTGCCCGACGACTGCATCTCGTAGACATCCACAAAACTTCTATTCATCAATATTAAAACTACTCACGCGCAATGCCTTCGCCCGCCCATGCACACACAAACACATGTCATTTCCGTTATTTAACATGCAAAATTCTACATTCATTATATTTATTGCAAATATTTTACGCACCTTTGACAAATATGCTTTTCTATCCTCGCGTGTACTATATAATGTATATTTACTTTTAATACGCTGGAGAACCAACAGAGTACTTTCAAACAAATAAATCTCAGTGCGCAAATGCTCGTGCGCGCGCACCTTTTTGCTCAGAACCGTTTTCTATGTAAATTTTGATGAATAGCCGCGTTGTCGTTGTCGCGCGCGTCCTCTTCGCTTTGCACATTGCACAAATGCATCACATGCACTTTGTACGCATTGCAAGCGCACGCGGCTTGATACAAAAGATATAAACTAGTAGCTGCGCTGTGTACGAGTAGTCTTACATTAGTGCGGTAATAGATTTCGTATTTGCAATCGGTGTTAATTATCTCTGGCGAACATTAATTGATTTCTGCGTCATGTAAGTGTGTGTGTGTGTGTTTATATGTGTTTGTGTGCGTTTGTCTCTGTTTACAGTGGTGACAGCGGTTGAGCGCTCAGTAGCATTGGTGTCAGCGGTGTGTATGCGGTTTTACGGCTACTGTTTACACAGTTATTAGATTTAATTATATTTGTGGGTGCGCTTTGGTGGTTTTAATATTGCGTAATGTGCATTCGCTTTATGGGAAAATGTTTGTTTTAGGAGATTTATTTGCTTTGCTGGAAATAAATTTGATTTTTTATTTAAATTAGTATTTTTAAGTAGGGGGCTAAATTTGCATGGTAAAACTTTTTTTGAAGCGAAATATTGTACGGACAATTTCAATGTTTTTATTTATAAAAAAAGGAAATGCAAGTAAAGTCTAACGCCCGTATTTTTAACTCGTTTTAAATTACGGGTTTTAAACGCGATTTTTAAAACACAATAAAACACAACAAATTAAAACCATATAATTTAAAACCGACCCTTCAACATTCACTGGTTGTAAGCGTTTAAAGCAATCTGTTTTATCTGGTTTTAAATCGAGTACTAATTTCATTTTAAAACATACGTTATTTCAATATGAAAGATATTAGAACTTTTGACAGGTTTTGATTTGTTTTGTTATGAACATTATTTTGTTTAAAGATCAGAAACTAAGGGTTCAAGGCACAACGGCACTTTTAAGGAGGGTGACATGATTTTTGGGAAGTATGTGAACACGCTCGCGCCAGGTGGCCCCCTGGAAGGATCAAGAAAGAAATCTAAATCAGGCGTGACGGTGTAGAGTCTGTAGACTGTACCGTCTTCGTTAGGGGATAATATCGAATTTTATTATATTTTTATTTTTTCGAATTGGCATCTTAATGAGACCTAATCCTTCCAAGGCGTCGCTGACGGCCGCGTTTTCACACTTCAAGAAAGAATCTGATATATGTATCTTTGACTATGTGTCTATGTGTCTGTTTTCCAGTTATATTATGGCAATCGGACGCTGAAAGAGAAGAACGTCATTAAACGCTCCAAAATTAGAGGATTTCATTTCGTAGGGTTATCGCTTGAAATGATCTGTGCTTATGGATTCATTACAATTTTAAAGTTTGTACAACCAAAGTATTTGTTTGTCTTAAAGAGTAATTTCAACTATTCCAACATTTTCTCTAAACATATCAATACAAATTAGCACTTCCAGATTTATGTCTAGTTCTTAGCTGTTAAGAACAAGAACTATATTTTAGGTCTCCTGTAAGCATGATTTGGGTTCCAGGTAATTCAGAAATCCCATGCAACAAAACAAACAGATAGTGCCGATATTGCGAGAGTAAATTAATCGATTCATTTAAATTGCCAATTGGTCTGCGGTATCCTCACGGGTCAGAAAATCTACTAAACAAACTCCTGCATCCGTTAGGTAACTCGCAATACCCAACGGGGAATTCGAATCTCCGATCCAATCCGTTTTGCGTTATCCACAGTTTTTAAAAGATCATTTATGGACTAATAATAAAAAGCGAAAGACCAAATAGTGATCAAAGAAACTAGAAAGCGTCACAGTGAGAACCTTCAAATCAATAACTGTGTCTGCACTCGTCATCCACAGATGTCAAGTGCTCCACTCCTAAACAAGATCCCTTGATTCGCTCCGCCTTATTCCTTTTAGAAAGATTTCAGTGTTCTTTAGCTAACTCTGTATTTTTTTAACTCTATGCAATGATGAAGTGAATTTATCTAATTTTAATCGATGGCTATTCAGTAAAAAAAACTTGATAGTCAGCCGAAGCCATGTTGATATAATTTCTGAGCCTAGGATATGTTTTGATGCGAACCTGACATCTCATCAAAACAAATATCAAAAATCGTATAAATCAATTTCATACTGTAAAATGATAATTCAAACAAGCAAGATCCGTCTTTAAAAAACCTGACATAAATGATTCCATTTTTTATAATTAACTGTGGTCTGTTGTATCGTAGTTTATGCCTTTAATTAAACACTAGGATTCTGTCTAATTGACGATCTGATGTAAAGTGATTACCGAGACTTCCAATTTCCAATTTTAAGGAATTAATACTCAAGAAGGTCGCGAACTTTGTCCAGAGATGAAAAGGGTTCTTGAATGTTTGATCAACGGAGAGAAATATTAACCAGAGGAAGTACAAAGGCCCACATAGCGGCCTACGTGCGGCTAGACGAGGATCCCGCCTTGCTCAAATCTATCTATATATCCTGTAAAATAACTTTCTGACCAAACAAAATGTTTCTTAATATTTATCGTTGATCATGATCATAAAAATAATTTGAAAGTCGTCCGAAGCCATTTTAGGATAACGGTGGAAGTTTTAAAACTATCCATAAAAATCATTTTCTTACCAAACAATAAAAAATGTGGTTGGTATTTCATTTTTTTATAGTAGGCAATTCATCAAAAAAATATAGTTTTTATTATTACTGAATTTACTTGTTATCAATAAAAAAATCTTCTAGTGAACGGATTTGACATTTTTGGACAAAATTCCAATGCACGAATACGTGCCATGACATTTTTAGGACGACGAGATTTCATTGTCACGGCTGTCGCGAAAAAAGAATCCTAAAAATGTCAATCAGAAGAAGGTGTTGTGATGCAATGGTGACGTCAGAGCGACATTGCAATGCCACAAAATAATGCCCGTCTAATAGTAGCTTTATGTTATTAAGTTTTTCGGAATTAACGCAAAAGAGAATTACTGCTTCTTAAAAATATTTAATTTATAGTTTTTTATGGAATATTAAATATTAAATATTATCTTTTTTTCATAAAATAATACTGCTAAATTTTGTAAACATTTTGAAACTTTTCAGATAAATTTAGTACTAGATTTCGGTGAAAACCATTTCATTCTTTGAAAGTTTAGAAACAATATTCAATTAAAAAAAGGAAAATGAAGTGCATTTTTTGGTTTTCAAGGTGGAATTTAGTAAAAAGTTCCATTGATGAAAAAGCTAAGATAAAAAAAAAACATTTCAAATTCAATTCAGACTTTAAACTTTAAGATCGATGAAAAACGTTCATATGGATAAAATTTTTGGTACATATGAATATTTTTTTTACAGTTTTCAGACCCAATTGGCGGCAGTGTAGGCATTTACTCATCGCTCTGTTTACATATCCCTCTTTATAAAGACATTGCCTGAGCTTCTACTCCTTTCCATTCTGTTGTAAATAATATTTTAGTTTTTGCAATCCAATCCCTCGTATTATTCTTGAAGCATTTTATTTTGTGTTTTTTATTTAAATAAATATATAAATAAATTAACTAGTTTCAAATATAAGTGCATACTTTAGTTCTCGAATCCCACGCTTCTCAAGCCAAGTGCGCAAAAAAGTAGTAATTGATCAAAGAGCAAGTTTTATTTTGATAAATATGTCATTTTCTATTACTCGTAATTTACCAATAACGTAATCTTATTTAAAATGTAACCATAAATAGATATGAATTATAAAAAATAAAAATAAAAATAAAAAATAAAAAATATGCCAAGCGCAGAACGGAATTCCAGAAAGCCACAGACTTATTTTGTCGATACGTGTCTTGGTGATTACTGCTGGAATGAGACGTGTATTCGAGCTTGCATCAAAACCGCATCGCACACAAGCTCGGCCACTAAACTGTGTCCGTGCTCCGCAGCTTTTTAAACTTAATTTATATCCAACACACACAAAACAATATAATACGGCGTTTGGCGTTCGTTGTCTCGAAGTGCACTGGCACAAAAAACCCGTACGATCCTGGTGCCTTTAAGACAAATACTAATATGTATAATACAAAAACATATATAAATTGATATTGCGTATGAAAACAATCAACATTCTTCGGTCGTTGTTTTTGTGGCACATATATTTATAAAATAACATTATATATAAATGTATATAGATATATGTACAACACAATGTACATACAGAAATTAAATTATTTATTTATTATACATTTTATACACGGTCCGACTGTATATAAATTTGTGTATAGTATAGTATAGTGCACTGTGGTCTTATTTAATCGATGTTTTGTATTGATTGATTTTTAATGTTATAAATTACCTAACATGACCGCCTTTATCGGTTTAAGAGTTTTTCCTTAGCGCGCTCTGGCGCTCGAGCTTGGCGTTTCGCCTTGAACAACGCATAATATAAAATGCGCGTATATATGGTTAATCGTCTCGGCGTCCTGGCAAGACAGCCACGTAGCACACAGAACAACAACAACAATAATAATAATACCAACAACAACATAAAACATTCAAGAAATCAGGCATATCGTGCGTTTTATACATTATATATATATATATAAATATACATTGCGCCATGGAATTCTCTCGCGCACGGGCGTGTAATTGTAATTGATTATTTAGACGAAAAGTTCGCGTGCGCGTCGCGTGCCCCCGCTCGCGCGCATAGCCAAAACAAACAATATTTGCACACTGCATAATTATGTTTTATGTAGTGTTTGCGTAAACTTGAAAGTGAATAATGTGGCAGTTAATAAAACAAAAAAAATTGCGGCCGATAAACTCGCATAACTTGGATATGGAATTTAAAGGCGCACTCGATATTAAAGCTAAAACCTCAAATTACTTCATTCGGAATTATCGCGTCTTGCGATATCGGTCTTATGCGGCAATCACCTGAGTTTGTTCGGTCTTTGACACATTGAAAGGTTTTAAAGAGTGGTGTCGTATAAAATACGTAAATTGTTTAATATTGCGCGCGATTATGTCCGGCCATTGTCTCGTATTCAATTACGCGATGAAAACTACGCAAATTCACACCATCATTTATATGTTTATGTATTTAATTATTAAATAACAAAAATACATAATATACACTTTCGCGTATAAAAGAGTTCAACAAACGCATTAAACACCAAATATATTTAT